>MU551577.1:8981744-8996872 GCA_024362625.1 Silurus asotus
TATTATTGTTATTATTATTATTATTATTATTATTATTATTATTATTATTATTATTATTATTGTTGTTGTTTTTGTTGTTATTGTTATTATTATTTTATAATAGTACGGCTCTTCATGAGGTCATAAAAGGTGGAATTGCATGTGATGTATTCTCTGTATCACCGTGCTTTATTTGGTCATGGAAGTTGTCTGAAATAAGGTAAGGAGAACCTTGTTCATCATCCCAAAGAAGCAATTCTACACTAAAGTTCCTCAAGAAAAAGTTTCTATATCTGGGATAAACTGTGCAAGTAATGGAGAAGTGAAGAAAAGAGGCAGAAAGGATTTCAGATAGAAAAGTATCTGCAAATGTGAAGACTGTGGTGAGACCTGCGATGTTCTACAGTTTAGAGACAGTGGCGTTGACAGAAAGACAGGAGGCAGCGCTGGAGGTGGCAGAGTTTGAAATGCTGAGATTTCCATCAGAGTAAAGAGGATGGACAGGATTAGAAATGAGTTTATTAGAGGGACAGCGCATGTGGGACGTTTTGCAGACAAGGTGAGGGAGGTGAGATTGAGATGGTTTGGTCATGTGCAGAGGAAGGACATGAGGTATATCAGTAGGAGAATGCTGAGGATGGAGCCGGCAGGAGATGGCGAGGGAAGACATGCAGGTGGTTAGATTGCAAGAGGCAGATGAAGAAGACAGAATGATATTGAGAACAAAAAGAATAACGATGATGATGATGATGACAATGATTAATAATTATTAGTGATAATTTTTATATTATAAGATAATTATATATAATATATTATCAGTGTTTGAACTGTTGACACTTTGAACAATAATACTTACTATTATATATTATTATTAAGAGTTATTTATAAAAATTGCTGTAATATTAATTATTATTATTGATTATCATTTAATGTATCTGTACTGTCTTAGTATCTCGCCTAAATCCTTGATCTTGACCTTAAATCTTACAATTCACCCTAAAAACCCATGACCCCAAACCCTAATTTCCTGTTCTCATCCACTCTTTAAAATCCAGGCTCGATTATTGATTGTCATTTAATGTATCTGTACTGTCTTAGTATCTCGCCTAAATCCTTGATCTTGACCTTAAATCTTACAATTCACCCTAAAAACCCATGACCCCAAACCCTAATTTCCTGTTCTCATCCACTCTTTAAAATCCAGGCTCGAAATTCTTCACTCCGAAAGCTGCACAATATTCCAATACGTTTCAGTGAATCATTTCTGTTGATTCTAATTTGCTTGATTTTCATGCGGCGTATTCGGATCCCACTCGTGCACTATATAATTTTCGGCACCGTATTTTCCATTACAGCGACTGCTCGGTTTCGGGTATATTCACACTAACGTGCGGAAAAAAACCCGTCAGACGACCCGTCATTTCACGTGACAGTGCACTACTTACATCCGCGATTCCGAAGAGTGACACATCAAAATGGAGACGACTTTATTTTAGGCAAATTAGTTATGACTCAACGAAGCGACAAATTCAAATGATTGGCTTCAGTAAATTCGGCGAGCCGATCGTATGGTGGGGGTCGTCTGATTTCCCACAGCTTTCGAATCCCTCGGCTGTTACTTGGAGAACGTTGGCTCCAGTGGACTTTATGTTAAATCCAATTGGGGTTCGATTAAGGAAATAAATAAATTAATAAACAAAAATGATTTCCTGATTTATGATTCATCCCATATGAAATGTTGATTATACATAATCATTCTCCAAGAAATACAAATAGACATACAGCATAGATACAAAGGTTTGTGAACACCTGAGATACGAGGCGTCAAAAAAAGTTTTTTGTAACACGCCAACAGATGGCAGCACAAGGCTGCAAGCGCAGTCACAGGGAGCACCGATGTTCATAAGTCAGTGTGCCAAATGACATCGTAAGATATGCTTTTCGACATCCCATTTCACATTTAGTCTCCATTTGCTCTTTTCATAAGCTCCACTCATCTGGGAAGATGCTTCGCTAGATTATGTGGAGATTCATTCACCCACTAGGGTGTTAGTAAAGTGGTAGTAGGTGAGGTGAGGAGATCTGGGGTGCAGTCAACGTTCACGTTCATCCCAAAGGTGTTCAATGGTTTGTATTGCTCTATAGCTGGAGATCTTTCACTCTAAGCCATGAAAAGCATATCTACATGGAGCTGGAGGTGGAAGCTTAGTGGTTAAGGCATTGGACTTTAGATCAGAAGGTTGTAAGTTCAAATCTCAGCCCCATGTGCAGCTCCGGATCCCCGAGCAAAGCCCTTTCACCCCATGGCTGATCAGTTGTATGATTGAGATAACTAAGTTGATCTGGATATGGGCATCTGCCAAATGGCGTTAATGTAAATCCTATACAATTGTGTCACGATACTTTTGTCGCTGTAGTCTCGCTCAGAGGATTCTGACCTGACTGGTGTGTGCTCACAGGAACGCTACAGTAACTCAAAAAACCCCTCTTTACACCCACGTTGAGCAGAAAAGCATGAGGTGAATCTCTTGCAACAGCCGGAGGCCAGATTGTGTTCTCCTTCCTTTCATCCAAGAATACTGACTGTATATAATCCGAGATCTCGGTTATAACTCGAATGACATTGCGAAGAACAGTGGAGACTTTACAATCGAGTTATTCTTTGGACACTCTGTGATTATGGACACTTTAAAACCTTCTCTCAGTCTGCGTTCCAGTCGTGTGGCTCTGACCTTAAACTGGTTTCTGTGGTAAATAAGTTTGGACTCTATCTCTCTCTCTCTCTCTCTCTCTCTCTCCATTTGATAATGCTCTCTGGAGCATCTGCGCAGCGCTGCAGTTTATTATCGCGCCGTCGATACTAACAAGATCTCGGCATTCTGTTGCGTCCACCTCTACATTATTGAGCGAAGGGAGGGACTTATTTATTTATTTATTTATTTATTTATTTATTTATTTTCTCGAATTACTGTAGGTCTGAATTGCCGTGAGTCGAGCGAGTGTGTTGTTCGAGCTGAAGTTTGCCATGTCTTTATATGCCGTATGCACTGTAGCACGTGTGTGTGTGTGTGTGTGTGTGTATGTGGTTTATAGATTTAATGTATAGTATAATAAGACTGAAGGTGACCCTGATCTTGCTAACACAACAAATTCAGTGCAGGAGATTTATAATACACTTACCGTGATGTTGTAGTGCTCTACATGTGTATATGTGTGTGTGTGTGTGTGTGTGTGTGTGTGTGTGTATGTGTGTGTCCTAATTCAAGATTTTGGTGAGTAGCATTTTTTAGTTCTACTACCATAATTACTGTACACACAAAACACAAAACTATATAAGAAAATCAATATTCTGAAGGTTGAGGAATAAATTCTTCACCCATCGCAGTGTTTTAATGCTGAAGTGTGTTAACCTTTAATTACCTTTAAACCCAGGGTTACACGTGGGCTTTTTAGACCTCGCATGCACAAACACAAATACACACACGTTTTCTTTATAGCTACAGGTTTCTCATTGATATGAATCTTAATATGGCAGTGGAGAAAACCGTTAGCATGCTGTAGCATATAATGCGGCGGTTTTTCTCATTACCCTGGCGGAATATACCGGATGCCTGGAGCATTTGGTTATATTTCATGTCAGGATAATATAATACGACACACTAAAAGTCTGGTGGATCCTCAATAGTGATTTTTATTGACACGGTGCGAGGGAAGTGGTAAAACGATGCAGTCCCTGATGTTCTGGTCGGGTTTGTGGATTGTGGTGTGTGATGTAGAGTAGGTAGGAATTCGTGATAAGTGGAAAGCAGATATATTTAAACAGGATTCGAATGAATCAAAGGTGGAATAACAGTAATAACTAAAGAGTATAAAATACATAATGGCATCAATGATCTATGGTTAAGCGATTTTCTCTTAGAGTCATTGGAAGAAAAAACTATGGACCAAAGTATTGGGACACTTGACTTTTCCAGCTATATGTGGTTCCTCCCCAAGTTGTTCCCTTAAAATTGTATCGGACGCATTCGGATGCAGTAGCATGAGATTTTTCCTTTCAACTGAAAAAAGCTAATTACAGAAAGCTAATGTTGCAGGCAGAGGGTTTTGGATAAAGTGCTGTCAATCAAGTGTGCTCATTAGAATATCAGGCTAAATCAAGCAGGTGAAGGAATTTTGCTGTAAAAGTGGTGCTTTTTTATTTATACTCAATCTCATTTACTTGCATTTGCTAAATTCTGGTTTGTCATAGAAACATTTTAAATATCTATAAATTCTAGGTAGCAAATTAGTAGCTTTAAAAGCAAATTGGGAAAAATTCGCAATCCTGATAGATTGAATGGTTAATTGGTTAATTTAAATTCTCAACTGCGACATGATCGTTTGACATAATGGATTTCTTAAATATGCTGTAACTATTTAACTTTTATCAATAAAACGACCAGATATATTGCATTTAATGTACAAAACAACAAGTCAAGTCAAGAAACTGTTATCATTCCAACCATTATATACGTTATATATCTCTTACAGTACACAGTGAAATTAGACAACTTTTCTCATAGAGATATAAAGATATGGTGCTACTAGCAAAAACAACATTACTGTATACTAGCAAAAAAACAGCGTTACACAACATGAAATCTATAATAAGTGCAATAAAACAAAACTATTAGTTAAACATGAAGTTTTGAGGAAATGCGACCCACGTGTTGATTATACTTGTATATCTGAACATTCCCAGGTGTTTTCTTCCTCACATATATACAGTATATAATGAGCTGTGCTGTACAGGATGTGTGTTATGTCAACCACCTACGAATAAACATTTGGAATTGTCATCAGATATTTTAGAGGAGGTTCAAACCGAAAATAGCTATGCCTCTGGTGCTGGGAAAATCTCCAGGGATGAGCTTTAGGATACAAAATCCCCGGGCGAATCTGAACAAGAGAAGTATTACTGCATTGCTGAGAATCGTGCAGTTCATTTGTTTGTCTCTTCTCCATTATGCTTCGCTTTTTAAGCTTCCAGCCGCGGGTGCTGGATGTAATTGTGTCCCTCTACCAGTAGGTGAGTGTCTCTGACCCCGCCTCAGTGCGTCTGCATGTATTATTATTGTGGGAACGCCAAACCATGCTCTAGGAGATGTCGGGCACAATGGTGTCTCTAGCCTACGTCCCTCAGGGTTTCGGGGCTCGGTTTGTGAGGCGACATCAGATTAGATTTTTGTGCAGCCTGAACTTTTTTTTTTTCTTCATGCACCGTCAATATTGTTCCCCACAATTTACAATACAGATCCTCATTTCCATGAAACGTTCAGCATCCGTGAGGAATATAACAGGAAAGAAAATACATTCACACATGATGATGCATGTAATATTTGCAGAGTGTTTGCTCGGGTGTTTACTCCTCAGGCTGTGATCATATGAGATTACATTTTCATATAGTGTGCTTTGACTTATAGATGGGAAGAACATTAGATTCCCAGGGAAAAAGATGGTATAAATATTTTAGACGCCTCTATGACAACCGACTTGAGTGCTATATTAAACATCTAGAAAATATAAGTAAAAAAATTAACATAAAAACCCGATAGCCAACATTGTTAGCTAAATTCACTGACCTACCTGAGGCCTAATATTCTAATAGCTTTCACTCAGAAGATTAGCATCCTCCTGCTACAGATGTTCAGTTTGTACTTGCTCACTTGATTCACATTCATTTGTTTGGTTTAGTTTTTACATCTAGTTTAGCTTTTGCTGGCAAATTTTTTATGGTTACTGGATTTCCTATTGTTACCTTATTTTGTTTATGAATGCAATCTTATTCTATTAGCTATCACTGCACTAAATTTCACTACACTAAATCACTACAAGAAGCAGACTCAAGGAAACAACTTAGACTAAAGCAAACAGCTCAGATTTGAGGAAATGGCTCAGACTCAAAAAAATGTCTAAGACTCCAAGAAATGTCTCAGGCTTAAAGATATGTCTGAGACTCAAGGAAACGACTTGGACTCAAGGAAATGGTTCAGACCTGAGATGGTTTAGATTCTTAAGCTTGAGGAAATGATGTAAGCTCAAGGACACATTTCAGACTCAAAGAAATGGCTCAGACTCAAGGAAATAGCTCAGACTCAATGAAACATCTTGGACTCAAAGAAACAGCTCAGCCTCAAGAAAATGTATAAGATTTAAAGAAATGACTCAGAGTCCAGTCTCGAAAAAATTTCTTAGATTTAAGGGAACATTTCAAACTGAAACAAATGGCTAAGATTCAGCAGGTCTGATAGAAGCTTCATGCTCTGTAGCTTACAGTTTGCTGCCTAGATCAGCTTTCACTCACTACCCTTTCTTCCAGCTTAGTTTTACCTACTAACTCACTAGCTTCTCTTTCACTATCACTTCCCTAGCCTTCCGTGAAGTTTAGTCTTACTTGCTCAATATATTAGCATCACTTGCTATTTGGCACGAATCCAAGAAAACTACAAGCATGAAAGCACTCTTGATAAAAGCTCTGTGAGCTGTATAAGCAATGGAAGCTATATCTAAGTACACTTCACAGAAAAAAAGAAGAAATTGGTGTAATGTTTGTAAAAATATACACAATCACTTGTTAGTAACACTCTTCTTTCTTTCTGCTGAAGGATTCAGTGAAATCATCATGACTCATCACTAAATAAAGAAATGAATCCTGATGCTGTTTAGCCTGCAGTGGAAACCAGAGCCAATGTCCTAATATACAAGGTCACTCATAGCGTAGGGCCATAAAACAAGGTGGGTTTTTTTAAATATACGGATTAAAAACAACACTAACACAATCTGAGAGCTAGCAGCCACAAATTAGCCTGATATAATTAGCATAATTTTGATTGGAGGCTACTAGCTTTCTGTTCTTATCGCTAATCCTAGATTGCTAATTTGGCTTGTCTAGTCACCTGTTGTTACTAATAGTACACCTGTCATACAAAAGTATTGGGACACCTGACTCAGCTATATGTATTGTATCCCCGAACTGTTTTCACAAAGTTGGAGGCACGTGATTGTACAGGACGTCTTTAGATGCGGTAGAATAAAACTTTCCCTTCGCTTGAATTCGGCGACTCAAACCTGTTCCAGCATGACAATGTCCCTGTGTACAAAAGCCAGCTCCATGAAGATATGCTTTGGAAGATCTCCTGCTATAGAGCCTCAAACCTATTAAACACTTTTTGGACTCTTTACCTGAACGTACTAACACCCTTGTGGCTGAATGAGCAAACATCTCTTCAATCACACTACAAAATCTTGTGGAACATCTACCAAGGGACATTTTTACATTCTTTAATACATTTTATATGGAATATAAGATCTCGTGTGCATATATACCATCCTGTGGATCCTCAGAAAGTCCATTTTTAAAAGATCCTACATTTTTAGCATCTGTCTAAAAATGTGCTTCACTCGAAAGGACTTCATGGTGTTAGCACAGATGAGTGTGTACTGTAGCAAGAGCTGCAGAGATTAGCTGAAATGCATGAGTGAGAGGACCACTCGAGAAAAGTGCGTCTGTGTTTTTAAGAGCACATTTTAAAGTGTCTTGAGAGAAACGGTGCTGAATCGGTGATATGCACTCAAGGGTTATTTGTATTCATAGTCATGTAAATATAGAATATCCTACCTCCTTTTTGAATATGCATTTTGGTCATATTATTCAAATCACCAAATGTATCCTGGTAAACAAATGAAACTCAAAAAGGTTTATTTCAGATTCACATCTTGGAGCTCCTTTCAACAATCCTTTTATTATATCTAAAGAAATACCTGTTTAACATGCATGTTCATTGACCTAGAATCTTTGAAATATTTGAATTCAAACTTGAAGTATGATTTTATCCAGCTATGATTGCTTCATTAAAATAAAAACAAATTGAAATACCTGATATAAAATAAAAATACAAGCTCAACATTTACACATTTTTATTTCACAAAAAAAAACCCCTTGTTTTATAACCACCGATTGTTCAATTCCCCAGAAAGTTTCACCAGCCACACCTACTCCCATAAAAGTATTGACCGATCCCACCTGAGAGGTTTGTCTAATACTTCTTGCTCTTGCACTCACACTTCATCAAAAGCTTGACCAGCTTGTTTTCACAGAAAGCTTTGACCAAAACAATCCTGACCAAACTCAATCACTCCTGTGGCAATTTTGAAGAGATCTGATTAAATCCACACACAGTGTGGCCAATCTAATCCACTCCAGTAATCCCAGCAGCTCCCATCAACATTCACTTTACAAAAGATTGACCAGTCCCAACTGTACCTACAAAATCCCATACACTCTCACTGAAAGTTTGACAAATACTACATATCCAATAAAGGGTTTAAATAATCGCAGGTGTCCTCACAAAGGGTTTGACCAATCCCACCAGTCCCTCTAAAAAGTTGGACCAATCCCATCCACTCCTACAGAAGATATGACTAATTTTAGTCCCAACGAAGTTTCCCTGATTTTTTTCACCAGTTTCACCAGTCTGAACTGCTCTCCCACCTACTTATGCAGAAACTTCCCCCAGTCCCATCCCCTCTCGCTCAAAGCTTGTCTGATTCTGTTTGTTTTCAAAAATGTTCTAACTATTTCGCTGCCTCCTGCAGACATTTTTTTTTACAATTCAACTCCTTTAAACTTTGATGATTCTGTTTACCTTATTTGCAACAATTAGACCACCATGGACCTCACCAGGATAATCATGTATTTGTCCTGTGAGTCCTATCTGACCTTCTGCTCCTGCTTTCTGTTGTCCCAATGCAGACTTGACTTTGACCACTAGTGCTAGCAACGTGATTTTCCGACCTCAAACAACAAACGTGATCAATTATTTAGGATTAAATTACAATTTAATCGCGAACATTGTTTTGTAATTAACTGCACATATGTCAGTGTAATTCCACATTAGGGCTTTAAAACTTGTGAAATCCAGTTTGGCTTTATTGTCATACACACACACACACACACACACACACACACACACACACACACACACACACACACACACACACACACACACACTCAAATAAACACACATACACATACACACACATTAATAACAGTTGCAGAAGATTGAAATTTACCTCTGCTCATAAAGCAGCCTCGGTGTATCTGCTGTGCATCTCTCCTGATTGATTTGGCTCTCAGAGAGCGATGGCGGGTTTGGGGGGACTGAACTGTAACTGCAAACACACACACACACACACACACACACACACACACACACACACAAACATACACCCAAGCCACACTGTCATCAACTTCCTCTTTCATTTGTCACAATGATGGAGAGCTAGACTCTCATTGAGAACTGACTACACACACACACACACACACACACACACACAAACACACACACACACACACACACACACACACACACACACACACACACACACACACACTGCTATATCACTACCTGCGACCTGAGCATATCTGCTTTCTTCTCCTGTAACTAGATTATATTGCTTACACAATATCACAAACGTTATCGAGACTTTCATGACCTCCTGATATACCATATAATTGGGTCAATATAAATAGCACAGATGGATATAAAGGTAGCGATGATTAAACACGCACACACACACACACTCAGAAAACACACACTCTTTACTCCCACTCAGCGTGCTCTATAATCACTTCTCCCCGTCGAAGTGAACAGAAATGAAGAATCCGCGATGCGCTCGCATTATATTACATCCAGGCACTCGAGAGAACACAACGCTGACCCTGCCTTCACACAGCAGTCATTTTTATACATCATGTTCGCTAAATTACTGCACATTAGTCACTAGTAGGCGTTTGAGGCTCGACTGCCGGTTGCCCCCGTGTTCATCTTTCATCTTTCGGGTTATGTGGATATACGGTGTAGGTACAGTTCGATAACTATACGGTCAATAGGCTTTTTTTGTCCTTCGAAGGTGGTTCAGGTGAGAATTAAATCCCAAAACTGAGGTTCCTATATAGAAAAACTTTGTGAAGACAGAAATGGTTTTAAGGTATAACCCGAAAGTTCTTTGTAGGAAAGTTAAATCCTTTCTAATGACCAAGAAACCCCTAAAAACTCTTAAAAAACTTTTCTGATATTTGATGAATCCCCTTATTCAAAGCATCTTTATTTTTTTATGTACAATTCATTCTTTCATACCACCAAGGAGTTAAGGGCCTTGCTCAAGGGCCCAAGAGCAGCAACTTGACAGTGCTGGGATTTGAACTCATGATCTCTCAATCAGTTGCACATCTTAACCACTACACTACCACTTCAAGGTATTTTTGGGTGAGCTTTGGACAAGAGTTCTTAAATTCCAGAAGTAGCCCTCCATGGAGACCTTTTTCTGATAGAATATAATATATCTCTTTAGTACATAAACCTTCAAAAGATCACCAAGAGGGATCTCAAATGAATCCTTAAGTGTGTTTTCATATGTCCTAGACGTCTTTTAATGTAGAACCCTGTCTTGAAAAAACAAATTTATATTCAATAAATATTCCCTGAATTATCTGAGGGCCATTGAAGAACCCTTGAGGGTGTGAATAGTGTGAGATCATGTGTTCACGAGGGGAAATCTCTAAGATGATTCTCTAGAACAATAGAAATCTGAAGAATAAAACAATAAATTGGTCCTTTTACCTTTTCCCAGTCAGAGAGTCATTTATTTGCATTAGGAGGTCACACACCATGCACTGGTTACCTGGATACCTTCTTCTGTATGAGGTTCTATCAAAATGTTTGGAGACTAATGGTGTAACTGGTGCTATTCTGACCACGTGCCTTATCACGTTTGCGATTTCAGCATGGACAAAGAGCAAACATAAAACTCTGTGTTAAACTGGGCAAATCTGCCACAGTTGCTTCAAAAAGCGCAAGAACATCAGTGGAAGATGACAAGAGATAAGGGAGACCTTCATGTCATCGTGAATGTTGGTCATCAGAGAGCAATCCACATGATCTCACGTCAGCCCTACTCGCCAGATTTGACTCTTGCGGACTTCGACCTTGTCCCAAAGATTTAGGTCTAGCTCAAAGGTCGTCGTTTTGACACCATTGCGGAGATCCGGTGTACATTGCAGAAGGTGTTTGATACGCTTGAGACCTCCAGGACACGTTTCAGAAGTGGCAGGAACGCAGGACGCACGGTATTGCTGTGTAAGGGGACTATTGTGAAGGCGATAGCGTGCAAATGTAGATAAATAAACAACTATTTGATACCACCTCATACATGAATGTTTTGCTACTTTACATCACTCATTCACCTCAAGAACAAGAACCAATTTTATAACCTAAAATGGCCACCAGTCAGTTTCCAATCAGTGTATCAGCCTTTTGGAAGCTCTTCCTCTCTGTTCATGCCACCACATGGCTGATAAATTGAGTGGGAACGGAATAGGTGGCCATTTTAGCTTAGAAACGTGGTGCTTGTTCCTGAGGTGGCTGAGTGATGTGAATAACAGCACATGGTGTGATTTGCGACACAACCTTAGGCGAATAATATTAAAGAAAAGGTCTCAGCAGTAACCAGTATAAATCCAAGCGAACGTTTGGATGTGCATTTAGATGTACGCACCATGGTTTCACCTCTCGCTCCCCTCTTGCAGTAATAAACTCATTTGAAGCAGTTATACAGCGAGCTTGACAGCAGCCGGTGTTACATTCTCACTCCGTCTGAAATGAATCAATCGGCAGAATCCACATGAGGCCTTTATCTGACTCGGCTAAAGAGAATACAAATCGCTCCAATTATTCAGTGGTGCCGCAAAGCGCGAGCTGAACGCAAACAAACAAATAAACACATCCATAAATAACGCCTTGTCAGGCTGATGTGTGAATCGGAGGACACCACCAACACCACCAGTGTGTTTCTCATCATTTATCAAAACTCGTTGCACTCCGAAGATATCGGGCGAAGAATGATTTGAAACTGGGCCACATCGAGCTTGTTTTCTAAGCTCATAATCTATCTGCACATCTTGTTTACTCGTTATTTACTTCATTTTGTCATTGCGTTCCAGCCATATGGACTCGGCCATTTTATCACTAACTGCTCTTTCGAAAACAGCGCTATTAAATTCCCTGTTCTGATTGAATGTAACGTGATTCATTTTCTGTAATAAAACTTTCTATACCAACACTGAAGCTGTAAATCACAGGTTTATATTAACACACGTTCCAATATGCTATCGTTTCTATGGTTACAGGACACACGAAGATACAAATAGTAAATGGTAGCTCAGTGGATAAAAGGGTGGACTTATGATCAGAAGGAAATGGGTTCAAATCCCAGCACCACCAGGCTAAAACTACTCGAGGAAGATCCTTAACCCTCAATTGCTTAGCTGTATAACTGACTCGCTCTGGATGAAGCTGTAAATATAAATCTATGTTTTGCTGGTAGCTTAGTGGTTCAGGCTTTGCATTTGTATATAAAGGTTGTGAGTTCAAATCATATCCACACCAAGCTGCCACTCGTGGGCCCCTAAAGCAAGGCCCTTGACATAATGACAAATGTAAGTTGGCTAGACAGTCTATATTACCAAAAACTATTTGAAACGTGATTCGCAATAAATAAATTATATTTAATTGTTGGTATGGAGCTTTTTTTTTTTTTTTTTGATGTGGATCTAAAATTTACGGGTCTTTAGTTTTAGCTTCAGACAAAGCTGATGATTAAGATGTACAGTACTACGAGGAAAATACTGCATTTTTGGGGTAATTCTTAACCTCAGCAACTTGAACAAAATAATTTAGAATGTAAGCTCCGCCCACTTTGTATTATCACGTAATACATAATGCAGAATGTCGGTTTGTTTTATTAACCTTAGAAAGTGCACTTTATGTGGCAATATTACAACTTTCATTCTCAAAGTCTTAAATCAGAAATATAAAAATATAGAGAAAACTATAGATGACCTCGAGTTAAGAAAATTTAACTTTTTGATTCCTGGCTTTTCCATAAAGCATAAACTTCCATAAACTCATAAACCAGTCTCTTTTTTTTATTAATCATTGTTTTTCCTACCAATTGTTCTGTACAACGTTTCATACACCTGCATGTTCCTTCTGTTTATATGAAACAAATGAGGCCATTTAATGGCATTTTCCTCAAACTGTCCCTTTAGTAAATAACAGTAGGTTTTGAAGGAAAAAAAAAGAAATGTCTGTTGCTCTGTCACTTTCCACTTCACATGTTACTGTTTAGATTTGGAAAGCATGCTAATTCTTCATGCTAAGGGAGGATTTCTTTGATGAAAATCAAGTGGAACATCTGGATATATATATTTGTTAACTTAGTTTCTTGCATAGAAACGAAAGTAACATGTATGTGTCCCTCAACATCCGTTAAAAAAGACTCGATGTCTCCAAAATTTTGACAGCCACAGAACATATGTACATGTATTTTTATAAAAAAAAATTCTAAAAACAAATCTTTTACATCCTGGTCTTTATTTCAGCTTTCCCAGAGGTTTTCTGAGCTTTGTTCATGTGTTCCTGGGAGAGTGGGTTCTGATTGAAAGCCTTTATGATGTAATGTACGCACATAGACATGAAACCTGAGACAGGTTCTACACCGAGATAAAGCATTCCTGTCGTGTGTCCCGTCTTTGAAAGAAAAACAAAGTAGACAGTATATCATCCTAAAAAAACACAGGAACAGAAGCAAAAGCACTGTAAGATACCAGCGTTGACTTCTACCTGATGAGAAATGTGTGTATCGCCTCAGGTGAGTTTCATGTTCTCTAGTGCCATGAAAAGTTCTGGATGTTCTTTAAGATGAGAAGGCCGAGATGGAGGTTCTGTCATAAACCTTTTACGGTGAATGCCCCGCAGTGGAAAAGACAGCTTGATGTTTTAGGAAGACGACTTACTAACCTCAGGGAGAAAAATAGCAAGTCGGAGAGACGGAAAGCGAGCGTAGGTCTGGATGGTATTTCTCCATGCTTCTTCAAGCGTTCCTCGCAAACAAATGTCTGCTTTAAAGAAGAAAAAAAAAAACAGCTGACAGGGGGATGACTGCTTTTCTCCCGAACACTCGCTCTGTTTATCCACTAAAGCGCTGCAGGTGAGTGTGTGACTTGTATGAAAGGGTAAACGTCCATGAGGCAGCGTGAGGTCTTTTTTTTTTATAATCTGCTCCAAACCCACAGGGCACCGGGTGTCCAGGATTGACCTCGAACCCACGGCAGTGTTAATGCAAACTGAGCTGCATGACTTTGCCTTCACTTTAACTTACATGGAGGAAACTTACGACCATGCAGGATGAAACCAAACGGTTCATCAGAGCTGACCTGAGACCTCAGCATTATTCAAAATATATTTAATCACATAAAGTAAAAAAATTCACCTTTAACAACTTGCATATTAATCTTATTTTTATATCATAAAAAAACACGTCATCAATGATGTTTAATTCTGTATAAAACTCTTTCATCAAAACCATGTTTGAGTTTCACTGTTGTTCTCTACTGGAACTCATTTACAGTCTCTTCCATTCAAAAACAATGGGGGTACAAACTTTTACTTGTAACTCTTTAACAAATGGAAACACAGTGACCACTAACATACCGCTGGTTGCATGACAGCATATTGAGTGCACATATATATATATATATATATATGTGTGTGTGTGTGTGTGTGTGTGTGTGTGTGTATGTGTGTGTGTGTGTGTCTTGTAAAAAAAAGAAGTCTGATTAGGAATGCTTGATTAAAAGTCTGTTCTGAGAACTGGGCCATTTCTGTTTTTATGCTGAGCCAGCAGAATGACAATGAAATCAGTGAAGAAAGAGAGTGTGTGTGTGTGTGTGTGTGTGTGTGTGTGTGTGTGTGTGTGTGTGTGTGTGTATGTGTGAAAGATGTGTTTTTTCGCATTATTATTCCATACACTCCAAAATTACATATCGGGGAAATATCAGCTGTAGAATGTGACACGGTATTATTCTGCACGTCAGCAATATCACTATGTCAAACAGCAGCAAGGACAAGAGCAGAGTTAGCAATGAATTCTAAACAGTGTGTGTGTGTGTGTGTGTGTGTGTGTGTGTGTGTGTGAGAATGTATATAAATGACCTCATACAATACACGCACACACACACACACACACACACACACACATATATATATATA
>MU551577.1:8996880-9065541 GCA_024362625.1 Silurus asotus
ATATATATATATATATATATATCTCACATCTAATTGTATTCAGTCTAGACATACACGCTTACAGACAAAGTTTGGAACAGGCCAGGTCTGTCTTTCTTCTCTGCATGATTAAAGCCTCTGAACTCCATGTGGTTAAAGGAAAGAGGTTTAAAAGCGACTCAGGCGTATTACATTTACGGATTTGCACATGTATGACAAACTTTGGAGGAAAATCTGATTATTTTAGACGTGAAACGCCAGAGAAAACTAATGCTATTATGGCTACATTCTACGTTAAGCCTCTTAGACTGCTGAGACACACCTCACATACGCGGCCTCTCGAAAAAAAAAAAAAAAAAAACCAGAAAAAAATCCATGTGCGGGAAACGTAATCGCGTGTTAGGTGATCAAACGCAATAAAAACCTCCACCAATGTGAAATGTTACAGCTTGAAATCCACAGTAACTAATCTTGTTTTCTTGCTTTGCTACTCTCAGGCGTCAGGCAGCATTTTTAAGAAACGTACTCGCCTACGGGTGGATCTAATTTTAGTGCTCGAACTCAAAATGTTCTAATCTTCAGCTGTCCAGTGTTAGTACATTCATCCCCAGTGTAGCCCTAGATTCCTGTTTTTGACTGACAGAGCATGGAACCTGATGAGGTCTTCTTCTGTTGCAGACATCCACTTTTGAGGAGCTTTTCAAACTCAATAAGGTTAAAAATCTGATGGAATCACCTTCTCAAAGGCTGTAAGCAAACTGATGTTTAATGTATGTTTCTTTTTTTTTCTGAAATCCTCAACAGGTTCTGCTCTGTTGTTTAAATTCAAATCAATAAAAAAATTGTTTGATCTTAAAATTCTTTATCTTATTGCGCAATTAGTTATTGTAAATAAACTATATGGACAAAAGTTTGTCCATAAGATTGATATGTGCTTTTTTTTAACATCCCATTCCACATTTAGACCTCAATTTCTGTTATAATAACCTCCACTCTTCTGTCCTGCTAGATCTTTGAGTGTGCTTGTTGAGCCACAAAGGGTGTTAAGAAAGTCAGGTACTAAGGAGGGTTGGAGCTCTATTGAAGGAGATCTTCTACTCCAACCCATGTACACCATATCTTCATGAAGCTAGTTTAGACTTTATTGCTCTCAAGTGAAGAGAAAATGTTTCATGCTACCGCATTTAAAGACGTCCTATACAATTGTGTGCCTTTAAGTTTGAGGTAACATTTTGTAGATCTACATATAGTTGGAATAGTCAGGTGTCCCGATAGTTTTGTCCATGTTTTGCCCAGTGCTTCAAGTCTGGCTGCTTTTCTCTGTGCCAATTCAAAACTCATGCTCAGTGAATGTTTTTTGTGTTTTGCACCACTTTGTGAATGGATCCAATCTTTTGTAGTACCTACATTTTCCACAAGCACTTCAACTTTCAAACCATGATTGTCCATGATGGACTCCATGCAATTTGATGGAGTAAAACAGGAAAGCTCATGTTCTTATTAGCATTACCTTGTCTTGTAAGAGTTTGTACAATTACAGACATTCAGTTTCCCCCAAACCTGAGCAAAGACTTATTGAGTCACCAAGTGAGCGCTAACTATTATACTCGCTTATAACTGTCAATTTCTCTCACAGCAATTAGATGCTTTTTTTCATCCAGGGCAGAGGCAAGAACGATTTTTTTTCCCCAGAGCTGCTTTTCTTTCAGAGGCTGAACAAGGATGAGGGTCTTAAACAAAGCGTTTGCAGAAGCCTATTGAAGGTTCGAGCTAAGAGCAGAAAAACGGCAGCCTGGAGTGGCAGCGGGTTGCCGGGATTAAAACATGAAAATAAGCCTTTGATGCTGAATAGAGATAATGGAGACGTGCTTAAAACTCACTCACACGGTCTAATTCGCTGCCTTTTTCTCACACTTGGCTGATTAATTTGAGTCTGAATGGCTATGTTAAATAGCACAGGGTGACAGGGTGGTGGCCAAATCCGGCTCTTGACATGCTGTAATCTTTTTTTTTTTTTTTTTTTTTACTACTTCATGGATGTTTGGTCATGCAGAAAAGGCCTGAGCTCATCTACAGTGCCATGCAGGAGAATAATTACTATGTAAATACAGGCTGGAGGTGGGCGGGGCTTGAAACAAAAGCTTTATCTATAATGTACTATAAAAATCTTTAAAGCATGTTTTATACCACAGCAGTGTTGAGTTCTTGTATCTAATTGGTATATGTTGTTTTTTAAAATCTGATTAAGTAGGAAGGATCTGGTAACCCTGGGTGCACACTGTCAGATTTTTTAATAGTTCAGAATGTACATCAGAACTCGATAAGTTTCTCTTCTTGCTGTATTGTCCACCTGACTCGTGAAGTTGTCTCGCTAATCGCGTCATCAGGTTCGCACCACTATCGGTTCTTAGTTTCTGCGTCGTCGTCATCAAAAAAGATCTCAACGGCCGTAAATCATCTGTGGGTGAACAAACCAACGATCAAAGACTTAAGAATCTTTTTTTTAGAATTTGTCTCAGACGAGCAAATCGTGGCCAAATTCGCACCTGGATAAATTTTCTACGCCGCTACTGAGAGAATTCACAAAGTGAGCACCATGAAGATATGCTCTCTATGGGCTGAAGTGAAAGATCTCTATAGAGCTATAGAGCTCTAAACCTCAACCTCAAACACCTATTGGAAGAATTAGAATTGGAAGGCCTCCTCACCTACATCAGTACCTGAATTTACTAGCATCCTTGTTGTTAAAAGAATCTCACACAAATTTACACACAATCTAGTGGAACATCTTACTAGAAGAGTGGAGGTTATAATTACAGGAAATGGGAACAAAATGTGGAATGGGATGTTCAAAAATGTCAATCTTATGGTCAGGTGTTTTAAACTAGTCCATATAACCAATATTACAGCAATTACAGTCTTTCCAATGGTGTCTTTCCAATGGTGCACAATTGCTGTGATCCAGTTCGTTTAACACCAATGAGGGCGATTGGTTCAAAAAGCTACCATCAATCTCCAGCTTAAACAGCTAATTCATTTGTTGATTCATTGTTGTGTAAATGATAATTAACCAGCATCACTTTGTACATTTCTCGTCTTATTTTTTCTCTCCCTCTTTTCTAATTGCCGATGATCTGCATCTTGTTTACAACCAGTGTGTTCTGTGGATTTTTTTTAGCCTGAACACGGCTGAATAAACAAAATGGATGTCGAGATGCACTTAATTATGTTAATCTCCATCTCCAGAAAGCTTGTTTGTTGGATACGTCGTGAAGGAGAAAATGTTTCATTATCAAACAGACACCGACAGACTAAGATCTTTTTGAGCTAACAAACTTGAGAATCAATAATTGTCTCCTGAAGTGTTCTTTTTTTATCAGCCGTCCCTTTTTTTTTTTTTTTTTTTTTTTTTTTTGGCAGATCTGATAGAGCAAACATGGCGTCACAGATGCAAGCACAATGCTAATCCAGATTTGCTGGAATAATGAGATTTGGGGTGGATTATGATGGGCACCCTAGTGAGCTTTACCAACACAGGTTTGAGCCAGAAGTGGACCACGCCAAAAATCTGCTCTCTGAAGTGGAAAAAATATCCCAGTTCCTTCAGAAAAAAAAAACAGCACGGCTAATCCAATTTGAGACACTTGACTAGCAGAGCTAATTACGGCGTAGGGGGCATCGGCCGACACACAGGGACCACTGAGGCAGACCAAAACGCAAAGGAGTGACAGCTGGAGGAACCGGATCTGAGGCGGCTCGGCATTTTAATAGAGGACCATGGGAATGCTAATTTGGCTAATACTTGCTAATTCTCTATAGCGCACATCTCAATAGCTTGATTTGAAAAGGTTCTGCATAAGATTTTTGCATGTTTGCACGAGATGACACATTGCCGTATCGTTAGCCGAACAGTCGGGGGGCTAGCAGGATTGTTCAGCACACACACTGGTGGCGAAATGTCTCGTCTTGTTGCTAGTTCAGCCTATTCAAAATGCACAAGGGTCTCATGCTGCGTCGGCTTTGTTTTCGCAGAGATTGATGATTGTCCTTTGCGGCACACACACACACACACACACACACACACACACACAATGCTTGTAGTGTTCCTTCACTGAAGTGTAATAACTGGATAGAGAACATAATGCAGTCTTTACACACACCAATGCGATTAGCTTGTTTGTGCTAGTGAACGTGAGCATTCACAGTCGTCTGCACAAGAACACGTTTCAACCTCTACGAAATTTCCATTACGTGCCTTTGAGAGGGTCTTTTTTTTTTTTTGTCGTTGTTGTTGTTTTCGGCGTGTCTCTTTGCATCCCTCTTTCATTGCGTTTCTGTTAAATGAATTTTCATGCTCGTTGACTGTGCCGCACTCACACAAAAATAACAACCATTCACGGCATCTGTTACTCGAACAAGGGCACACACACTCTCTCACAGACGTATACACACACACACACACACACACAGACACACACACACACACACATGCACACATACACACATTTCAACCTTTTACTGCAGGAGAATAAATTAACCAGCTTAGCATTAAAAAGCATTAGCTTCAAGCGGTATTCCGTACAAATTCATACAGATGTATGTATATATTTTTCACTTCCTGGCAGAAGAAATTCTGTTATTAAACCGTAGCCTCAAGATAACTCTTCAGGATTATTACTAAAAACAAACAAACTAAAATATATATATATATATATATATTGTTCTTAGCAACAGCTCAAATAACATTCACATCAGTTATATGAGTTTTATCAGGAAACTTAAGGTTTTTCAACAAGGATTTTACTCTCTGCTTTCCCCTCTGACCCCCACAGAACCTGATCAAGAAACTAAATACTTGTTACACGCAGCTCTACATAAAGTATAATATAACTAGAAAGAAAAAACTAGCATCTGCCATAACGATTGCAAATGGTGTCGATCCAAATCAGTAATATTTCAACCAGGATGGAAAGAGAAGCTTCTGAGCAAAATACAAAGCTCTTTGTGCTCTAGTTAATCTTAGTTAGCTCAATGTGTCTCTAATAGAAAATAACAAAAATATCAGTACACAGTTAATGAAAGACATATACAGTACAGACCAAAAGTTTGGACACACCTTCTCATTCAAAGAGTTTTCTTGAAGGCATCAAGGGCTACTTCACCAAGAAGGAGAGTGATGGGGTGCTGCACCAGATGACGTGGCCTCCACAGTCACCGGACCTGAACCCAATCGAGATGGTTTAGGGGTGAGCTGGACCGCAGAGTGAAGGCAAAAGGGCCAACAAGCGCCAACCATCTCTCAGGGAACTCCTTCAAGACTGTTGGAAGACCATTTCAGGTGACTACCTCTTGAAGCTCATCAAGAGAACGCCAAGAGTGTGCAAAGCAGTAATTAAAGCAAAAGGTGGCGACTTTGAAGAACCTACAATATGAGATTTTTCAGTTGTTTCACACTTTTTTGTTATGTATATAATTCCATCTATAATTCCACATGTGTTCATTCATAGTTTTGATGCCTTCAGTGTGAATCTACAATTTTCATAGTCATGAAAATAAAGAAAACTCTTTGAATGAGAAGGTTTGTCCAAACTTTTGGTCTGTACTGTAATCTGATAAATAACCCTGTATATAACAATATAACAATATCAGATCAGCAATTAGATTCTTCTTCTTCCTGTCGAGAGGCTGAACTATTTTCCCTCATCAAAATCAACCTGTGTACCAAATCACTTTCCCGCATATTATTTAAAACAAATGATACCCGAAGCACCCCAGAAATATAAATGATTCGATTACTTAAATATATATATATATTATATGACAATATTATTATACTTTTATATAATGTATTAATATTATAAATATTATTTTTGCATTAATAATGTAATCCATGTATATTTTACATACATGTTCAAGCTTAACATACAGTATTTACCTCATGGTAAAAAATTAATAGTAACATGGTAAAGAATAACATGCATTTATATTTCTATATTTTTTCTATATTTCTGATGAAGAGGTCAACTGGAATTTAAAACAGTTACTCGAAAATATAATGGCAGCAAAAGAATTTTTTCCTGAAATGGGTGAAATAAAATGTTGAAATATAAAAAAAACATTTCAAATGGATTGAAAAGGTCTGAAATGTAAAATCACTCAAAACAAAACAATCCACTCAGAGTTTATGTTAATCAAATGAGAAATGGTAAGTTCTTTCAAAATCTACCAGTTTTGTGTCAACAGCATGTTTTCAGTTTTCACTCCGTCCTCGGATCCACAAAACCCTGACCCCCTGCATTGTGATCTTGATAATTACCTGCTGAGTGGAATCAGGTGTGCTACACACACATGAATGCTTTCATTTAGGCTTCAAAAACATACACTTAATGGACAAAAGCAGTGAGAAACCTGACTTTAAGGTTAGTATGTTTTTAAACATCCCTGTTCCACATTTAGTCCTTGTTTTTACTGCTACACTTTTTAGGGAAGATGTTCCACAAGATTTTGTGGAGATTTTTGAAGACCCCTACAGTCACATAGTGTAAGTAATCTTACTGATGTAGGTGAAAGGGTAAGGAAGCATTGGGCTGTAGTCAGCCTTCACATTCATCCAGTTCAATAGGGTTTAGAGCTCTATAGCGTGAGATCTTCCACTCCAAACCATATTAACCATAATCTTCATCTAGCTGGCTTTGGAACAGGTTTGGGGCTCCTATTTAAAATGTAGGAAAAATGTCATGCTACAGCATCGGAGGACGTCCTATTCGATCGTGTGGCTTAAATTTTGTGGAAACAGTTTATGAAAGAACCTCATATAGCTGGAAAAGTCCAAATACTTATGTATCCGTACAACTTCTCTCCTTCATGTGTTCCTTCTGCTCGATCTGGCCTACAGCATTAAACAATAATCTGCTACTTAAGCAAGTGCTACTGGAAAGACCTTATCACTTCTCATATCAATCACTGTCTATCTTAGAGCACATAATAGAGGCAAGGTGCATCAGGTCAACATACACACACACACACACACACACACACACACACACACACACGATTTGTACAATATGCATGGTGGTGAAGACACAGTGATAGATGACTATTGCCAGCAAGATATCCAACAGTTGCTATCCCTTAGGTAAGGCTGTGTGTGTGTGTGTGTGTGTGTGTGTGTGTGTGTGTGTGTGTGTGTGTGACTGTGTGAGACTGTGTGAGTTTGTGTAACTGTGTGTGGTCGTTCACTTCAAATCATATCTTGTTGGACTTCAGCAGGTTGTTGAGACATAAATTCCCTGTGTACTGTCTTTTCTCCCCTCTCTCTCTCTCTCTCTCTCTCTCTCTCTCTCTCTCTCTCTCTCTCTCTCCCTCTCTCTCATTTTTTTCCCTCAAATGCCCCAGTCCCTGTCTCTGCACATTTGTCATATCCGTCACACAGAAACACATCAAAGCAAACGTACACATATCCTGGTGCTGTTATAACACCGGATTTGTCTTCCTCCCTTTCCGTCGTTCCAGACAGACCACACAGACGTCTCGTGTCACGTCCCGGCACCTGCTCTGACACCTTGCTAACGATTTCTACGCCGAAGCGAAACGTGACATCTTTTCATTACACGTGAGATGACTTTCGACTGTTTCGCACACAGAGCGGCAGCAGCAGGCTTGCTATACTCCCAGCTAATGGCCCCTGGGCTAACACCGCACATCTCATTAGCGTGCGACTTGTAACATCACCCTAGAGCGTTCCGAGCCGAGAGAATTAACCAGATGCGTGCTCGCTCCTGATCTCCACATCCCTGAGAAGGGGTTGAATTTATAACTACAAAGACAACGAAGGCCAAATGTGCATCGTCGGTGTGGCTAATGGGCCTGTCGAGTCTACGCGTTGTAATAATCTCAGTGTATTTTTTTATTTATTTATTTATTTTACAAGAACATGAGCAAAGCTTTCTGGAGTAAGAGCCATATCTCTGGTTTAATTCGACATCCTGTGTTTAAGATGCAATTACATAGGTCAATAAATACCAGAAAGCTCAATGTAGAGCATCAGATTTAACGCAGGAGGGTGAATAAATGATAATGGTGCCGTTTTTTTTGTTTTGTTAAATATCGCACTTTTATTTATAACAATCATATTAATTACTAATATGACATATTAAACAAGAACTTCAGATTCTTGAATTTATCTGGACTGACAACAGCTATAGAGCTAATCTTCCAAATTAAATATAAGCTAGCATGATTCTAGAGTGAGGATACAAACTAGGTTAATTTTATTAGGTAACTGTCATGAAAACTTGAACGTGGACAAGACAGACATCTATTAGCAGACCTACCTAGCATAAAAAGCTCCAGGTTTCGGCCCATTGCTATGTTTTATGTATCAGGAATTCACATTTCTGAGGCTTAGAGGGAGGTGGTAGCTTAGTGGTTAAAACATTGGACTTTGGATCCAAGGGTCATGATTTCAAATCCCAGCCACACCCAGCTGCTCCTCCTGGGCCCCTGAGCAAGGTCCCTAACCCTATAACTGCTCAGTTGTACTGTATAAATGAAAATGCAAGTCACTCTAGATGAAAGCATCTGCCAAATGCCATAAATGTAAATGAATGAAACAGAGAAATAAAAGTGAACTATCTTTACCATATTAAATGTGTATCGCATCGCATTGGCAGTTGCTTCCTGTGTATATTTAATGTATCGTATCATATTGCTATGCTTTGAGATGTGAATTGCATCGGCCTCAGTTATAGAGATGCACATCCCTAATATATTGTGGCGACTCGCCGCTGCGTCGGGCTGAACAAAGACACGGGAAAGTCACATCGGCGAATACAGTGTCTTTATTGGGGCTTAAAACTGAAAGTAAAAAGAGGTAAAAGTGTTCTGGTGCCCGGGAAAGGGGGTGTGAACTGGCTGGAGCAGAAGTAGAAACAGGGCGTTCCCGCCGTGCTCCGATGCCTCAGGTCCCGACAGGCGGGCTGGCTCTCAGGGACTTCCTTCTGCAAGGACGAAGAGTCTCCCACTTTTACGTACCATTGCAAAAGTCTGGTGGAAATTCCTCTTCCGCATCCGCCTTCTTTGCCTGTAGTAAGAGAGAATAGCGGAGAGAGCTAACATTGGGAAAGCCATCTGTAGCCATAGGTTCTCCACTTTACTGTCCATTCATAGACGCCAACAGCCTCAAACACAGTGAGGAGCCGCCTCTCTAACTGAGTCAAAGCCGTGCCTTGTCAGGATGCCACACCTTCCATCCTTGTTCTCCACAATGGCCTGCTGATGGTTGAGTACAGAGCGCTTGCCCCTTCCGATACATGAGGCGGAGGCCCATCATCACTATATATGTATATATATATATATATATATATAATCACATCCAATTGAAGTGTATTGTGTCTAAGCATATGCAATACGGGCAAAAGTTTGTGAGTTTGAAATGCTAAATAGTATCTAAAAGACTTCAGAACTATATGATAATAGGAAAGTATTGTGCTGCAGAAAATATGATGGTGTGAAACATTTTTTTTCCACATGAAATGAAAGAGTGAAGATGATTTTGTTTTTTTTGTTTTTTTGCAGCATGAGCTCACATATCGGCACAAACCACTTATTGCCCAAAGGGAAATATCTACGCTCTTCTGCAGAAAATATGGTGGTGTGAAACATTTTTTTTCCACATGAAATGAAAGAGTGAAGATGATTTTGTTTTTTTTGTTTTTTTGCAGCATGAGCTCACATATCGGCACAAACCACTTATTGCCCAAAGGGAAATATCTACGCTCTTCATCCAGCAGTGCTCGGCATTTTGTTCAGAATAAAAACCTTCCCTACTGAGACGCTCGTCATTCTTTCGGTCCCATAGCATTTCTTATAAAATGCACTTACACTGTCCAAACATTTGTGCAGCATGACAAGAGAAATTACAGCTTACACTACAGCTCTGAGCCCTGACTGACCTTTGAAACCATAAGGCTACGGTACAGAATTTTGCTGTAGCAGTTCACAGAGTGATCGCTATCATCTGATGTGCTGATTGTAGTGCTTGGTGGCTGATATGCACTTTATAGGATCTTGGTTAAAAAAAGAAAAATGATAGCGTATGTATACTGTATATCTGAACCTGAATGCAAGGACTGTGTGTGGAGTTCAGTCAGAAAGGAATCATATTAATCTTCCATGTTTAACCCTTGTCATGTAAAATAATCAAATCCCACAAGTGTCATGTGATACAAAACAAATTCAGTGCTTAAACAACAAGTTTTTATCATTATATAACATTCTACATTAAAAACAAGATGCCATCTATTAATTTATTGGAATTACATCTCATCCCAAAAAACAATTAACTATTATTATTATTAATATTACAGAATCAGTATGTATAAAAACTTTAAAAGTGACCTTCATGTTTTAGTACTTATAATAGAAATACCATCAGAATTCTATACGGTTTGCTACAGTAAATGACTTTTAACCCTAATTGTTCATCATGATTATTAATTAATTGTTAATTTATCGTTAAGCTTCATTTACTAAACTTATTACATGGTAAGAATTGGAGTATGAAAATGTATGTGATTCTGTATAGACAAAATGTTAATGTTGTGGTTCAGACTGTGGTTGTGGTTCAGCCTCCAGGTTGCATTTCAGACTGTGGTTGTGGTTCAGACTGTGGTTGTAGTTTAGACTGTGGTTGTGGTTTAGATTTTGGCTGTAGTTTAGACTGGGGTTATGGTTTAGACTGTGATTGTAGTTTAGACTGTGGTTGTGGTTTAGACTGTGATTGTAGTTTAGACTGTGGTTGTGGTTTGGATTTAGGTTGTAATTTAGACTGTGGTTGTGGTTCAGACTGTGGTTGTCGTTTAGACCTTGGTTGTGGTTCAGACTGTGATTGTAGTTTAGACTGTGGTTGTGGTTCAGCCTCCAGGTTGCATTTCAGACTGTGGTTGTAGTTTGGACTTTTTTTGTGGTTCAGACTATAGTTGTGGTTCAGACTGTGTTTGTGGTTTAGACTGGGGTTGTGGTTCAGACTGTCGTTGTGGTTTAGACTGTGGTTTTGGGTTAGACTGTTGTTGTGATTCAAATTGCAAGTGGTGGTTTAAACTGGGGATGTGTTTCAGACTGTGGTTGTGGTTCAGACAGTGATTCAGATTGCAGGTTGTGGTTCAGACTGAAGGTCATGACTGTAGCTATGGTTTGTACTGTGGTTGTATTTTAGTGATGGGATTGGTGAGACTCATACTTAAACAATCTTTACCCAAGAAGGCCAAAATTGTGGATATTGGAACAAAGAATTATTTTTACACACTCTAATTAAAATCAATCATGGATTCTGGCTTTAAGTATAAGAGTTTTCTGTCCTTTTTTATATAAAAAAATAAATAATTGATTGGACATTTCTTTCTTGTTTCTGCTTTGATCTTTGCTTCTGAAGTCCTGCTGTTCATCTTTGTTAAAAATTACCTCATATAGCTATAAAATAATGTTGCAGCATCACTGCACAACCTGAGATACATGAAGAATATCTTCTCAATAAAAATTCTGATGAGCCAAGCTAAATGTACTCGATTTGCCTGCCCTCTCTGGCTGGCCCGAGACGCTAAACCGTGTGAAAGGGCAAAAAAGAACCGAGTGGAGTGTCCCTGTGTTTGCCGGATCACACCGGCTTGGGGATGTGTAGTGACAGCAGCACGACTGCAGGCTGCAGGTGACACACAGGCCCTCTGGAGAACAGACAGCTGGAAAAAGGTAAGAGGAATATCGCAGTAATGAGGGCAAAAGCGAGGTGACTCTGTGTCTCTGGCAATTTCAAGACAAACACACACAAACACACAGAAGGTCACAAGACACTTAGCTGTAAGAGAAAAAACCTTGCTACGAATTGTCACCTTATCATCTGCAGAAATTGATTCGATGCTGCCGGTGGGAGACGAGTCAAAATAAAACTCCGGACCATTAACACTGGAGTCCAGGGCTCGAACCAGCTTGACTTTCAAAGGGTTCAAACACTTGAAGCTGCGACATCGGAATAGAGAAAAACACTTTATATGAGAGTGCTGTTAATAGGGCTACATAACATGGTTTACTTGGAGGACTTGGTGTTTTGCAGCCCGCGATATTATTTGTGTTTCAACAATCTCAGATCGAGATAAAATATTTCAAGGCTTTTTTAGCGCCAAACTTTTCAGCAGTTTATGCGTCAGCAAGGGTCACATGGTGGCTGCCACATTAACAAAGCAGCAATAGTGGACCAATTGGGCCTCAGAACCTCATACAAATTCTACCAAATTTTCTTGTCAAGACAAAACAAGACAAGCTAAGACAAGACCAACACTTTGTTTGGTTGAACAAGTTCCTAGGCACCTGGGGGCACTTAAAATATGAAATATCAATAGGAATCTACTTCATATGTACACTTTATAAACAAAAGTTAGTTGACACCAGACCATCATATTGGCCTGGGGTGCAGTCAGTATCTAAATTCATCCAGTTCAATACAGTTGGAGTTCTACAGCAATAGATCTTCCACTCCAGACCATGACAAGCATATCTTTATGGAGCTGGATTAGTGCAAAGGAGTATTGTCATGCTGGAACAGGTTTGGGTCTCTATCATTTCCCACTCTTGGTCTTTACATTTTAGTAACTGTCATATGACTCCATCCCTGTGCCTCTGGAGCATCAGAGCATCATACAAGTTATACAAAATTCCATCGTCTAGACCACCAACATGTTTGGATGAACAAAACCCTAGTCACCCGAGGTCACTTGAAATATAAAATATCAATGGGAATATACTTCAGATGTACACTATATGGAGAAAAGCTTGTGGACACCTGACCATAAGGCTTGTTCATGCTTTTTGAATACCCCACTCTACATTTAGTCTGATTTTCTGTTATTATAACCTCAATTTTTCCGGGAAGATGATCCCCAGGTTTTCTTCCACTCCAACTCCATTTCTATCTTCATGGAGCTGCAACAGGTTCAAGCCCAGTTTAAGCAAAGGGATGACCTATAGACGTCCTATACAATTGTGTTACTCCAACTTTGTGGTAAAATTTTAACATAAAACCATATCTGGGTAGACAAATCAGTTGTCCAAATACTTTCAAAACAATGTTGATATGTTTTTTGTTCAGTCGAGACGCTCTCCTGTAAAGGAAACGGTTTGAAGGACAAGCTGACCGAGCGTTTCTTTTTATGCGTTACTCATAAAAATTTCAATCTATCCGTTCAAATATCCATTTAATTCCCAATCACTTCAGCTTATTTAACCACACACAGGAATGTAATTACAGATCCATCAGCTTTTATATGAGGGGTGTGTATGTGCGTGTGTTTTTTTTTAAACAATTATTCTAAATAGTTCGTATGATGGTGTTTAGCGCGAGCTAGCGTTTGAGCTGAGAATGCCGAGTCATGCTATACGCCGTCGCTAATGCATCATGGCTCTTTTTCGCCGCGACTCTGACTGTAATGATATGTAAATGGGAATTTCATTACAGTCATAAAGCTACACACACTATTGAGCTGCTGACACATGGCAAACGAGTCACCATCAAAACTGTGACAAAATATAGACACAGCAAGCGAGCGGCAAGAAGGTCAGCGCAAAGTAGAATAACTTTATTTTTTCCTGTTTACCTACCTGTCTCACGCACGCACGCACGCACGCACACACACGCACACACACACACACACACACACACACACACACACACACACACACTAAGTACACTAATGCATTCCTCTACCTGGGTAGTTTTACAGTGTGTGGCTGTGTGTGTTTGTGTTTGAAGCTGAGTGTGTCTGTTTCTGTGTAACGTGTGTGTGATATTGGCTTTGTATGTGTGTGTGTGTGTGTTGGTAGCATTGTGTATGTGGGTGGCAGTTTTTGTGTGGCATGGGTGATAGTTTCTTTGTGTGTATATTTGTAGCTGTGTGTATGTGTGTGTCTGATTGTGTGTGGCATGTGTATGATTGTGGCTTTGTGTGTAAGTGTGTGTTTGTGCCTTTGTGTGTATGTATGTGTCTGTTTGTGTGTGGAAATTAATTTATTATTATTATTGAGCTATCAAAATAATTCGACTTCACGACTGCTAACTTTTTTGGTTCTATTTAGCACCATTGTAAATGTAAACAATGACCTCCTGTGACCCCGTGTATCACCCCGACCCACAACCCCAAAATGACACCCATCAGATTGCTAATCACATCACACACAATTAAATATTAGCATATTTAATGTAGCACTGGCCCAGAATGTCTTCTTTTTCACAATAAATCCTATTTGCACAACAAATTCTTTTGCAATCATGACCCCTGACCTCTTGCTGCTGGCTCTACCTGCGAGTCCAAATGTTCTGGATGCTCTGTTTCACCGCTGCACCTTCGCCAGCTAATCAGGAGCGCAGAATATTGATTATTTGGCTTGGAGCTGTTAGGACCTGGAGCAGAACAACAGCGCGGACTGATTGGTGGTCCTCCAGGATTGGGTTGAGGCACTGTATTCTGTCTGATTCAGTCCAGAGATTGGCACGGTTAGCGTGATGTGCTGGCTGTACACGCTGGGTGAAAAGTGGACCTGGCAAACGTGACCAAATGAGTGCGGGTATTTAAACAGAGTAGCGCTAAACCAGTGGGCAGCTGGGCTACGAACGGAGCCCAAGAGCCAACTCCAGCACACAAAACCCCATCTGTCCAGATATTCCACCTTGCAGAAAAAACACGCAGGGGGAAAAGTGGACTTGGATCGGTCCTGAGAAACATCAGGTTAGTTTTGGGGTTTTGGACCTCATTACTCACGAATAACAAGTGCTTGTGTGAGGGAAATGCAGCTGCTTATACTATTGAAGAATTCACCGTGTCTATAACTGACTTACTCCAAAGTGCAGAGTGTTGTAGTTTATTTTTATTAATACTTATACAGAAATATAGCTTTTTTTATCAGCCTAAAAAAAGGCCACAGGGTACAGGATTCTCTAGAAATGTCATGTTGTACAATATCATGTTTAATTTCAACTGAGCTTCCCAGTTTGCTTATTACTAACAATTTCAGTGATTATCTAAATATATCATCTAGAAAAATATTATGTTGTTGTTTATCATCATAATCATAATCACAATCTTTAGCTCAACAGTCCAATTCTATTCCATGGCCACTATGGTTTTAAAATTTTAATCCAATCAATCAATCAATGAGTAAATCAATCATGAGTATGTATTTATACAGTAAATAATCTCTTGAAAAAGAACATATACATATATATATATATATTTTTTTTTTATTATTAAGGGTGCTTTATGCTTGTCATTTGTGCATTACAGCACAGAGAAAAATCATTTTTTGCAAATTCCAGCACCCCTGGATGACAGATTGTTAAGGGCCTTGCTTAAGGGCCCCAAAAGAGGCATCTTAGCAGTTGTGTTTTCACCATTGTATTATGTTGGTACTTAAGAAAATTCATTATATGAGAATAGAAATCTGTCTGGCAAGATAATGAAGTGGTTCATTTATTTAATTATTTTTATTTACTTTTTTAGCAGAAATTTTAACACCGGTCATTGCAACAAACTTCACCGACAAAAAATTATCATATTTATAATTAACATTGAATGGTCAACCTTTTTTTTATATTGAAATTAGGTTATTTTTTCCTGTGATGCCATTTCCTGAACCACAATTTATTATTGTTATTATTATGCAATTTTTATTTTTTATTTAATTTCATTCTATTTAATTTCTTTATCATTAATGCTAAATTTGACCTGCACACACTGTAAGTGTATGCCATGTGACCAGTCTACCTGTTGATTGATTAATTGATCGTTAATTAATTCATTGATTGTTAGATTTTTTACTCCTGATGACATATCCAATTGGAATAGTTAATAATTGGTGTAAATTTGTTTATGTTGCCACGTACCTGATCCAATTCAAACTTGGAAAACTATCAACAAAAGTTTTGTGAAGTTGCACAGCAACACTGTTTTTTTTTTTCTTTATTCCTTTGCACTTAATATTTTAACGGTGTCTTGTGCAATATCAGTGAACCCACGTACTGTAGCAGAGGAACAGCGGGTACCTAATAAACTTTCCAATCGCATTTCAACACCTTTTCTGATGATGCTCAGTGGGCTGTATACCTAAGGAAAGCTTAATGTGCGGAACAAAGCAAAGCTAACCCCTGGGAGGCTAACACCTTCACAGTGTCGGCTAAGTAGTGAAGCGCAGCTAGCTTTTTCTTTTTTTTTTCTTTTTTGCACAAATAATTTCAATCTGCTTTCTGAATGTGCATCACTGCTGAAAGTGCCAGAGGATTGTTATTTAAAGACGAGAAAGAATGGGGGGCTTGAATCGAAAGAAAAGCCAAAACAACAAAAGAACGTGGAAAAAAAAGATAAGTGGGGAGAAAAGCCAGAAATGGCTGCTCTTGTAGCCGGTAATTGCGCACAACAAACTTGATGAAAATAACAAAGCCAAACAAGCCAAATGCCAGCGCATAAATGGTAAAACTAATGACTGTATATAATAAGCAAAATGTTTAGCAATGCAAGAAGAGGGAGAATAAATTTGAGATGCAGGATTATGAATAAAATAATCATCTACATTTATGGCACCAGCAGATGCTCTTATTCATAGCAACAAAGTGCTTTGATGTCTCTTTCGATGTACACATTCTAATACTGGTTCATAAGGTTCATTAAATATACAGACACTCAGGTAGCCCCCAACTTAAGAAATAGATAGGGACATGAAAAGTGTTTGTAAGTCGATTATTCATAAGTCGAGAAGAGAGAAACTTACAGTTACAATTGGTGACTACAATTAGTGCTAATACAACTACAGTACAAATTCATATTATGGCAAGAAACACCCAGTGAAACAACAAGAACAGACATAATAACTTAAATAAAGGTCAAAAAGAATCTCAAAAACTTAAACTTAATGTATTCCCATCAAATGCTTCGATACAGTCTCTCATGAGAACCTTCTCAGGAAAGAACGACCAAGAGATACCTCTGCTGCAGAGGATAAGTAAATGCTTTTTGAAGTTTGAGTGCCAGATATATTTCAACACTCTTCTCTTTAGAAGAGACAGAGTGAGTCAGGCAAAGAAACTCTTTAGAACAACAACAAGTAAAAGCAACTTGCTTGGGACAAAAAAACACAAGAAATGGACATTTATTCAGTGGAAAACTGTTCTTTGGTCAGATGAGTCTAAATTTGAGCAACGCATCCTCACCCCACATCGTCACATTTTGAAGCTGTGGGCGTCCGACGGCGTCCACATCCGACGCCGAAGGTACCCCCTGCGCGTCGTTTTTCGACGCAGAGAGATGGTACCTCCCTTCGCGTCGCTTTTCGACGCAGATGGATGGGAGCGTCTGTGCTTCGCTTTTCAATTCAGATCGCTGTCCTATACGCGTAATAATTTATTATCTATCATAATAAGTGTATAGGATTAATTTAAAAATTTCGAAAAATACTGAAGATGACCGTAACCCTAACCCAAACCCTAACCCTAACCCGAACCCTAATCCGAACCCTAAACCTAACCCAAACCCTAACCGTAACCCGCAAATGGGGTCCGGTCCATCTGCGTCGAAAAGCGACGTGAAGGGTTTCCCGTCCCGCTACGTCGAAAAGCGACGCGAAGGGGGTACCCTCAGCGTCGGATGTGGACGCCATCGGACGCAACATCCACAGCGTCGATATGTGACGATGTGGGGTGCGAATGTGTCTTGCTTGGGACAAAAAAACACAAGAAATGGACATTTATTCAGTGGAAAACTGTTCTTTGGTCAAATGAGTCTAAATTTGAGTGAACAGACGGCTCCAGAAAGTAAGGTTCCCACTGTGAAGCATGGAGGAGGAGGTGTGATGTTGTAGAGGTGCTTTGCTGGTGACACTGTTGTTGATTTTGTCAGAATTGAGGGTACACTTTACTAGCATGGCTACCACATGCCATTCCACCTGACAATGACTGCAAACACACCTTTGGGTTAATTAAGAGAGTGATGGAATACTGCATCAGATGACCTAGCCTCCATAATCACCTGATTCAAATCCAGTTAAGATGGTTTGGATGGGAGAATGAAGGAAAATGACCCAACAAGCACTCAATACCTCTGGGAACTCCTCAAGAATTGCTTCAAAAATATTGGGACACCTTATTTTTCCCCCGAAATTGTTACCACAAAGTTAAGGGCACACAATTATAGTATATGATGTCTTTAGAGAAGGTAGCATCAATTTTTCCCCTAAACTACAAGACCCAAACTTGTTTTTAGCTTGACAATGCCACTGTGCACAAAGCCAGCTTCATAAAGATATGCTTTCACTGGGTTGGAGGGAAAGATCTTCTGCTATAGCGCTCTTAACTTAACCCGAACACCTTTGGGATGGATGTGAATGCTGGCTGCACCTCAGGCCTCCTCAATACCATCAATATCTGACTTTACTAACACATTCGTGGCTGAATGAATCTCCAGAAATCTCCACGAAATCTAGTGCAACATCTTCTCAGAAGAGTGGAGGTTATTCTAACAGCAAAAGAGGACTCAGTGTGGAGTGGGATGTTCAAAAACACATACCAATCTTGTGGTCTGGTGTCCCCAAACGTTCATCTATGTAGTACAGATTGTCTTGACATTCAGAAATTTCAGTACAGTCAGGTTTTCCAACCTCCTAAAGCTCTCAGTAAAAATCAACATGTGCTTCACAGCACTGGCTTTACATCTGTAACACTGACAAAATCATTTCCATTCATGTATCACAACACTTCTAGACACAGAAGTAAAATGTAGTATTAAAACGATTTTTACAGCCGCCAGCCGCACTTCATGCCATGTGGCAGTGATGTGAATGTTCTTGTTGCTTTTCTAGATAATAAGTCTTGACTGACCCTGTACTCAGAGTCTCAAATTTATTACCATAAATGTCACCCAGTTAGCGTGTATAAAAAAATAAAAAATTCTAAATCCATTAAAGCTAAGCACTGAGTTTCAAGCTATATCAAATGTCACTTCTATTGAGAGAAAATAATGGTGGAGTTCTTTGAACAGTTTCATCAAAGTCTGTTTTTGGTCCTGAAAAGCGCTTCGTTAAACCGCGTGTCTTTTTGAAAAAGCTTTATTATATCTCTGTGAGAAGCTTGTTCAGAACAAGCCATGATTATTTCACGTCAATATACAATAAGAGCAGCGAGCTGATGATGTGTTAAAGCGAGCGTGTCCTTCTATTATCCCTTTTTTTTTTGTTTATTTCAGCTTCCTTGCTGTAGAAACCTGTAGGAATCCTAAAGAAAAAAAGGAGTGTTGTTTGAGATAAAGAAAAATAGTATCTGCTTTTTAGCTTCGGTTCGTGAGGAAAAAGAGACAGAGTGCATCACTGCTTCTCCTTGAAAAAGAAAATTAGAGGTCATCGATTGTCTACGAAAAAAAAAAAAAGAAAAAAATACCTCCAGGGCTCTGTTAAAAGGGTCAGGAGGATTTATTAGAAATGATGGTGAAACCTTGTCAGATGTTGTACTGAGGGAAAATGATGTATTTTGAACATCATGCTACTTTTCCATGAAATTGTTAATATAGTCACCATGACAACCTGCCCAAGTTCTGGGAAAGGCAAAGATACATGGGCTGGTGTTTGTTTGCGCTCAGTGCTGGAAACCAGTGTGTTACTGCTATATTAACTGGAATTTCAGGAGATTTCCTGGGTGGAATTCCAGAAGAAGTTGTTGGAAAGAAGAAAGGCTTAAGTGTGTGTGTGTGTGTGTGTGTGTGTGTGTGTATTTAGTTTAATTCCTACGGATATGCAAGTCATTGTGCTGTGAAATGAACACCAAATTACGAGCTCAGTCCACCATTTACAACCTCATGCTGTGATACGAAAATTTTAAAAAAGCTACTAATTCCTGTTAGTTGGCGTGATTTTCTAACAAAAATGCAAGGTTTTCTGCATTAAGTGTTTCTTCTCAATTATTATGCCAAACTCTGGGTTAAAAGTGACTCCCGAAAATTGCTTGTTGTTGAAATTCATTTATGGAACTACTTGTTACACACAATGAAGTATTAGAATATAGGCAATAAAACAGTGTATAGACAAAAGTTTGTGAATACCTGATCATAAGATTTGGTGTCTTCTAGGAGCATCCTATTTGTACACCAATTTTCAGTTATAATAATCTCCACTTCTCTGATCAGATGTTGAACTATATTTTGTGGAGATTCATTCAACCACATGGGTGGTAATAAAGTCAGTTACTGAAGTAGATGAGGTGAGGAGGCCTGGGGTGCAGTCAGCATTCACATTCATCCCAAAGGTGCTCAATAGGGCTGAGGTTGATTTCAGAGCTCTAAAGCAGGAGATTTCCAACTCCAAACCATGTAAAGCAAATTTTCATGGAGCTGGCTTCATGCACAGTGGCGTTGTCACACTGGAATAGGTTTGGGTCTCTAAGGTGAAGTGAAGCGAAAGTTTTATGCCAGATTAGATAAACATTTCGAGCAGTTTCAGTGATTTACTAGCAGTTTTTACACCACTTCCTGTTTACTTAGCTTCATTGTAATGCAGTTTTTTTTGTCCTTCTCTCCATGATGAGTGCCATATCGGTTTAATATCGAGCTTCTGTCGATAAACTGAGTTGAAGTACCAAACGGACAGAGACAAACAGAGAGCTGATGGCAAAACCGCTCAGTAATGCAACACCATTAAGCCATAAAATCCGAAAGTCTTTCTGCTTTCGATTGTTCACAGCTTATCCTAGCAGCCTTGACAGCTAAAGACCCCTAAATTATTTACCTGACATCTTTAGTAGAAGAGGTTGTAAATGTTTCCTCGGCTATTCATTTGTAAAGAAGTTTTTGGCTTTTACATGAGTTTCATCTCCCCTGAGCGTGATGCGTTTTCATTCAACTGACTGAGGGGTTTTAATGTGTGATTAACTATAAAAAAAAACGATTCAGATTGAACTAGACAGGACTGCTAGCACACTAGCCATCTATAGGGTGCTTAAAATTGGTTTCAATTAAGCAGGATTGCAAATAATCCTACCACTTCAGGTAACAGCTGTTAACAAATGGCTAAATTCGGCAGGACTGCTAGCAAAATAGTTGTTGTTGAGGTAAAAGTTGATAACAATTGGCTTGAATTAGGCAAGACTGATAATAAGCTAGTTATCTGAGATAACAGTTGCTAACATTTGGACTGATTTAGGCATGATTGCTAGCAAGTTAGCAATCTCTGTTGTAAAAGTTGCTAACAATTGTTTTGAATTAGGCAGGATTACAATTCAGCTAGACTTCTCTGAGGTAATCGTAGCTAGCAATTGTATAAAATTGGGAAAAAGCACTAGCAAGTTAGCCATCTGTAAGGTAACCGTTGCTACCAATCTGTTTGAATTAGGCAGGATTGCGAATTAGCTAGCCATCTATAATGGAACCATAGCTACAAATGTGTTGAATTAGGCAGAATTGCTAGCAAGTTAGCAATCTCTGTGGTAAAAGTTGCTAACAATTGTTTTGAATTAGGCAGGGTTACAATTTTGCTAGCCTTCTCTGAGGTAATCGTAGCTAACAATTGTATAAAATTGGGAAAGATTGCTAGCAAGTTAGAAATCTGTAAGGTAACCGTTGCTAACAATCTGTTTGAATTAGCTAGCCATCTAGAATGGAACCATAGCTACAAATGTGTTGAATTAGGCAGAATTGCTAGCAAGTTAGCTATCTTTGTGTGTACTTTTGCCACCTCTGTCTGAGAAAGCATCAGTGTGAGATGAATGGCTGTCGTTAGTGTGGAGTTTGGTGTAATTTATTACAGAACAAACCGAGAGTCAGAGACAAATAACTGGATTAAATGGTCGATTTTTAGCAAACCTCAGAGAGTGAATGCGCACGTGTGTGTGGGTGTGTGTGTGTGTGTGTGTGTGTGTGTGTCTGTGTACATGTCTGCTTGTTTGTTTTTGTGTGCATATGTGTGCGTGTGTGTGTGTAAATCTGCTTGTGTATTTTTGTATGCATGTGTGTATTTCCTTGCTGTCTTTCTGTATTTTGCTTTTTTGTACTTTTTTTTATTTTTATTATTATTATTTTTTTTATTAATTTATTTGTTTGCAGATAGACTCTGAAACGTCGGCGTGCCGCCGTGAATCAATACACAGGAGAGCAGGGAGGCCTGAAAAGTTCTACGCTACACCTTCAGTAATCTCCATTAGCCACTCAAAACCACTTTGCATTGATTCTCACACAAAGTCTGGACATCAATAACACACACACACACACACACACACACACACACACACACACACACACACACACACACACACACACAATTCTATTCAGTACTTCCCTTTCATCCTTCTCAGTACTTAAAAATTACTCTTAATAAAAGTCAACTTGGTGTCTGTGCATAAGTGTTTGTTTGAGTGTGTGTGTGTGTGTGTGTGTGTGTGTGTGTGTGTGTGTGTGTGTGTGTGTGTGTGTGTGTGTGTGTAAGAAGTGCTTTGTCAAAACACGACACTTTAAATCAGCATTCATCGAAGATGAGATAAGTTGGAATGAGTTGAACCAGACAGTGAAGGATGAGCAGCAAACAAGCACTCAATACCTCTAGGAAGTCCTTACGATAGTTACAAAACCTTTCCAGATGACTACCTCATTAAGCCGAATGAAGAAATGCCAAGAGATTGCAAATCGGTATTAAGGCAAATGGTGATCACTATAAAATATAATCTGGGTTTTGTAACATGTTTTTGTTTATTAACTAATTTCATATGGTGTTTCTATCATATTTTGGATGTCTTCAATATTATTATACCATATATATATATACCGTACTTTCCGGGCTATAAGCCGCTACTTTTTTCCACTCTTTAAATTCTGCGGTTTAAACAACAAAGCGGCTAATTTATGTATTTTTTCCTGATTTTTTCCCGGTTTCAAAACAAAAAACTGAACCCCATAAAATTAGACCAATGAAATTGCAGAACGGGTTTAGGTGAACCAGTTCAATTCTTTATATTAAATCAGATGCGCTCCCACTGAATCAGGCCGCACCACATCATAAATATGGATGATGTTCCTCTGATGTTTGACCTGCCGCTCACTCGGACTGTCTACGGAAAAGCGAATCATTCGTCACGCTGAAAACAACCGGGCATGAAAACACACACTTTACCTGTGTTCTGAGCTGCACGGCATCGGGAGAAAAGCTTCACCGATGGTGATTTTTAAACGCACGACGATGCCAAAAGATAAACTCCCAAGAGAAATTGTTGTGGAAGGAAGGAGGAAGACAGTGAACAATGACTTTCTTGGTAGGCTACTGTTTATATACAAGTCGTGTAACAGACACTGTCTTTCATTAAAGCCTGTGTAAAGTTCATTAGTTTCAATGTAGGTATCTGTGGCTTATAGACAGGTGCGGCCTATTTAGGTTCAAAATAAAAAAAATTGTAAAATTCAGTGGGTGCGGCTTATATATGTTTAATAGTCCGGAAATTACGGTATATATATACTTACGTTGTGAAATGCTAAAAATAAAAAGTCCTCATATTATCCCTTTATAGCAGTAATAAACAAATCAATCCAAATACATTTGAAACGTGTCTAAAAAGCGTTTAGTCTCTTCCAAAAAATTGCTTATCCACAATAAACTGTCTAAAAATGCTTACGTCCCTGTATTGCACATGAGCAAAAAGTAAGATGTTTTGACCTGCTTTTTCAAACGAAAATGTATTAGTGTGGACATGGCTGTTTCTTTGCCTTGACCCTTAGTATTAGTTAGAGCTAAGCGTCCCTGGTTAAGTCACATAGAAAGAAAACGTATCAGAATGAGCACCTGAATATAATTCTGTAATAGAAAATAAAGCGAGAGCTTTCGACCAATCAGGATCAAGAATGCAGTGTGAATGATCAGACAGGAATGAAGCGGGTGTTTATATGAGGGCTTTGGTTTCGATTTGCTGAAGTCACTACGGGAAGTCACAGACATAACGTGTGTGTGTGTGTGTGTGTGTGTGTGTGTGTGTGTGTGTGTGTTGGATTGGCCCAGTAATGCCAGCGAGTACGATAAGGGATTAGAGGCTTATGAAGAGTTCCAGGCAATATCCAAACAGATACTGTATGTGTGCTGTAAATTGAATCGGTATCACATATTGGTCCTGCTGATGCTGCACTGAGAGGCCCTACACTTCGCCACTTCCACTGCAGGATATCAATGATACTTTTCCCCTTCGCTACACACATACACACACATACACACTACAGTAGAAAAAAGCGTCTGGTGACACACATTAGCCTCACACGTGGACTGAGGAACCTGAACCAGCATAAAGTAGTCACAAATCCAATTCTGCCACTTCCCGAATTTCGTCCTGTAATTGGATAAATTGGCATTTTGTCGGCCTCAGAGAGAATGCCAGAGTCGTTCGGGTTTCAGGCGAGGTGTCGCATTATTCAGCTCCAATGAAGCACACTTGAGGAAGTGAAAAATGCTTGGCACGCTGTTAAACTACTGATGTACACTATAATATTTACAGTAATGCTAGTGATTTCATAAACGATATATACTTTTTTTTAGATAGATAGATGCCATGCAATTCTGTCTGAACTGCGGCTCATTGGAAACAACTTCACCATTCTTCAAGATGATTAGCCGAAGCGTACGTCTGAGCTCTGTAAGCGTTATATAGAAAGCAAACAGTCGCTTGGAGTATTATCTATCACAGTATGGCCTAATTAGAAAACTCTCCAACTAGTGAAGAACACCTTTGACAAGTTTTCCAAGTGTTTTAGCTGAATGTTTGAAGAAATGAACTGTCTGGTTGCTGACAGTGTGTAAAGTTGTTTTGTTGGTGGTGTTTTTTACATTGACGAACATTTAGAAGCAAAACTTTAATAAATAAATAAATAAATATATATATAGAGGAATAAAAAACACACCCACACGATATTTGAAAGGACAAAAAAAGCTTCTAATAATAATAATAATAATAATAATAATAATAATAAATAACAATCATAATATTTGAGATTTTTATTATTAATATTTTTATTATAAGTAGCAGATGGTGTAGTAAGAGTTATAGTATGAGGCTCCTGTATGAGTTGTGCAGTTGTTGTCCACATCTGTGCATCAGGATTAACCGTAAATGAAATCAATAGTGTTATGATTGCAGAGTGACTGTGTGTCGTTAATCATGTGACCTTGCGTGAATCATCGCGCTAATCGATACAAACTCATCATCACCTGCATGTGCGTGGACAGTCGGTAAGTTATGTGTCTCCTGACGCTGATAAGTGAAAAACATTTCATTACTTTATTGCCAGGGTTTATCCTGCAACCTTGTTGCACGTCGTCTCGTATCCATTTCAACCTCATCTACCTAACGTCAATACTAAACGTTGTGCACGTCAGTAATCATACCTCAAATGTAACTTTAGATTTTAGCATTGTACAGAATTTGCTCCAGAGTTGTACCTTAAAATGTTCACAATTTTGAAAAATATTTGTGGACAACTGATCATAAGATTGGGATGTGTTTTTCCAATATCCCATTCAACATTTGGTCCTCATTTGCTGCCATAATAACCAACATTTTTCTGGGAAAATATTTTAGATTTTGGAGTCTTCTGGTGAAGATTTGTGGAGATACCTTCAGCCAAAAGTGCAGTAGTAAATTGTGTACTGATACTGATGGAGGTGATGTGAGGAGACCGGGGGTGCAGTCAGCATTCACATTCATCCAGTGCAATAGGGTTGAGGTGAAACCACAATAGCACGCCATTTAAGATCTCAACTTCAATCCATGTAAATCAGATCTTCAGGTTTGGATCTTGTAGTTTATGTGAAAAATATAATTTAATGCTACTGCATCCAAGGACATCAAATAATAGATATAATTGTGTACATCCAACTTTGAGGTGACAATTTGTGACATTTGTTGTTTTGGAAAAAAGATGCATCATATGTAGTAAACGTAATATGGTTAACAGAATTTGTATAATAAAAATTTAAATTTCATTCAGTTAATATCAATAAATCAAACTAAAGCCAAAAAGCAGACAATACACTGCCCTAAGCGATCAGTAGGTTACTTCCAAATATTTCCTTATTTTTCATGACCTGAGTTTATCTTGTCAACCATTAGAGTTGAACTGTCCTACTGTATACCACCCTTCTGCTCAGTAGCTCAGAACTTAAATGCAAGTCCCGAAGCAAAACGAGGCTGATTTCGCTACCACATTTCTAAATCTAGTGCGAAAGAAATTAATACAAGTGAAAAGAATTATCTCCAGACCCACACACACACACACAAATACACACACATATGGACATACACAATCACGCAGCCTAATGGGCAAATCTAGCTTAAGCTCCATCAGCCTGGTTACATGATTCATAATAGTGTCTGATAGCTCGTTTGCTAGCGCTAACAATGCATTTGTGAACATCAAACAGACTGAAATAGCAGGAGTCAGAGCTAAAAACGCTCCCTGACTGCGCCGAGCGTCTCATTAAAATCTCTCTACAGCTGAACACGCTGTCTTTCCAGCGAGACAATATCGCCTGCACTTTATTCCTACATACAAACGTCCGCAACACCTGGAGCGAATCGAGTAATGGAAATTGAAGTGAGACAAGATCATAATATTCACCAACTCTTTGTGTTGCAATCAAAAGGAAGCTCCAGAAGTAGGTTACATGTTTGGGGAGCATTAGCTCTATTCCGATGATGAAGGTTGTCTGTTTTAAAGGTTTGTGGAAATCGTTAGTTTGGGGCAAAATTGCCCAGTGTTGCATGTGGAATTCGGATGGTAAGCAATCCCATAATGCTTTTCACCAAACTAGGGTGAGTGTGAAAGTTACAGTTATAGCATGGATGAAACTGTACAATTCTGTTTATATTTAGTAAAAGAAAAAACATTAGTACCAGGTAAAGGCCCGGGTAGCAGTCTTTATTTTAGCTTAGTGTATAAGTTGTTTGACTTCTAGCTCACCTAAAACCTAAAGTCGAAACAAAATAAAGCCAAATCAAAAACATGTCAGTTAGATCCCATTTTAACTAAACTACTGGAAAAAGTGTTACATACAGCTGGTGAGCATTTTCTCAATAATATTATTATCCTCACTATCTTTAGGTCACATCCATAAACCTCTCAATTTGTTTTATATTAATTAATTATTAATCAGTTAATTATTAAGACATTTATTAAGAAACCTATATTGGATCCAAACAAACAATCAAATGACAGGCCCATTTCAAATCATCTGTTTATGTCCAAGATTTTAGAAACGATTATGTCTGCCCAGTTCTGTTCCTACTTGCAAGAGAACAATATCTTTGAAGAGTTTCAGGCAAGTTTTAGGCCCCATCATAGCATATTATGTGCTCTAGCTAAAACCACTAATGACCTATTTTTAGCTTCAGCCTAAAGCTACATCTTTCTGTTAGTTCTGCAATATCTTAATGCTGCATGTGATATTATAGATCATGACTTTCTCCTGGATTGCTTACAAAATTACATCTGATTGTTTCCATTTTGTAGATTTAAATGGAGAACTATCCAGGGTAATCCAGGTTAAATATGGGGTGCCACAAGGGTTAGTTCTAGGACCCTTGCTTTTCACAATATACATGCTTCCCTTGGGACATATTATTAGAAGGCATGGGATTAGCTTCCACTGTTATGCTGATAATACCCAGCTACATATCGAAAGCAGACGATACAGCTCAATTGACTCAGATAATTGAGTGTGTTAAATAATTAAAAGACTGGATGACTCATAAGTTTCTATTATTAAATACTAATAAGACAGAGATTTTGCTCATCAGCCCAAAATCCAGTACACAGAAGCTGCAGCATTAAAACCTGCTTTTAGAAGGATGTTCTGTAACTAAAAGCTCAACAGTAAGACCTGGGGGTTATTATAAACAGAAACTTGTCTTTGAATATCAACCATGTTACAAAAACAGGCTTCTTTCACCTTAGAAATATTGCTAAGGTAAGAAACGTTGTCTATATCTGATGCAGAGCAACTGATAGAAGCATTCATGACCTCCAGACTGAACTATTATAATGCATTACTAGGTGGATGTCCTGCATCATTAATAAACAAGCTACAGTTTGTTCAGAATGCAGCAGCCAGAGTTCTCACAAGGTCAAGAAAATATCACCATAAAACCCTAATCTTCTAATTCCTACACTAGGAAAGTGTAGGAATTACTTGTTAAGTTTTAAATCCACTACAAAGTACTGCTACTTACCTACAAAACACTAAATGGTTTGGCTCCCATGTATCTCTTCAGTCTTCTAACACGCTACAATCCGCCACGCTCCCTGAGATCTCAAAACTCTGGATTTCTAGTAGTTCCTAGAATAGTAAAGTCCACTAAAGGTGGTAGATCATTCTCACATTTAGCTCCTAAACTTTGGAATAGTTTTCCTGACAGTGTTCAGGGCTCAGACACACTCTCCCAATTTAAGTGCAGATTAAAGACGTATCTTTTTAGCGAGTCCTACACATAACACACATCACATCATAAACCTGTACTCCAGAACATCTGATCAACTTGCGCTTCTTAATATTATGAACAGCAGCTACGCTAATTCCTCTCCACTGCTTCTTTTTTTCTACCAATCCTGAGGCATCCCGAGGTTTCGCCAGCTCTAGTTGTGTCCCACGTCATGAAGATTATGAACCATCTAGAGAAGTACCAGCTCCATTTGGATTTTACTTCATGTAGAGTTTGGACATTGGAACTTTTGTTTAAAGACTCTGGCATGGACAAGCTGATGTTGGATCTATGATAATCTCAAATGTTGAGTTATTATATGAGTTGATCTGTACCTCCTGATTGCATAATGTCTTCTGACTCTAAAGACAGTAGAAACATTACATTGCTCATAATCTTGCATTCCGGTGCTCGTATTAGTTCTTACTCTCCAGTGTTTTGTATTGTTTAAAGATTTATATTCACACATTATTTACTTACATCCTTAAAGTCTGTAAAGTTGCTTTGAGACAATGTCCATTGTGAAAAGAGCTATAAAAATAAACTTGACTTGACTTGATCATAAGGTCATGGGTTTAAATCCAAGCTGCCAATACTGGGCCCTTAAGCGAGGACCTTAACCTTTAATTGTTTAGCTGTATAACTGAGATAACTGTATCTCTGGATATGGACATCTGCCAAATTGAAAATATTTCATGACCACATCAAATGCATGAATAAAGGATGTACACTAGGAGTTGATAAAGCTGAGGACGCAGATCCTGCCCAGCATCGACCCGAGCTCTGGGGTGCAGCAGAACAAACTCAACACCCAGAGTAAGTCTGCACCAAGAACCAACTGTTAAAGAAATACATGGGCTTGTGCATGTTCAACATCCCTAAAGTCTCCTGATGCCCACACACAACCTTCAAGAACTAGACATCAGGGAGGTGATACTATAGCTTATTTGTTAAGGCATAACATTTTGGCTCCTGGGCCCCTAAACAAGGCCCCTATCCCCATAGCTGCTCAGTATAAATGAGAGAAACGTAAGTCACTCAAGATAAGGGACAACTGAAAAATGGTGTCAATATAAAAGTAATGTTATGATGTCCTGTTTTTAGAAATCTGATTTGCACAATTTTACATAATACCCCAAACAAAAATAATGAAACAGATTTTCAGAAAGCAGTTCCTCTGCTTGTGCGAACGGAACCTGTGAGAATAAGTGAGAAGTATGTTGCCGTGAGTGTCATAGCAGTGGGAAAAAACCTGTGATATGAGAAAGACTTGCCCGAGAGCCTTTGTTCACACAGTGTTCGGTTCACGCTGGGAAGCGTTTCGCTTGTTTGAAGGTGCAAGATGCCCCACACGCTGACAGCTTTAAAGCCCTCACGAAACGATTTGAAAATCGGTGGACTCGCGTTACTGTCTGCTGAGGTATTTCTTTGCTGGATGGATTTACACAACAGCCAGTAGGGTTCAAGATACATCATGTGACACCACTACCAAATGTAAACATTCTCAATGGAAGCTTCGAGGAATAGGTATAGATATGAACAACAGTGTGGAGAATTTTCTCCATTTTCACACACTTTCTCATGAGGGCAATATCCAAGGTGATGATGTGGAGCTTTAGAAAGTATACTATGGCAAGACACAATCTGAAGACGTTGGAGGTTGACGTTTTATGGGGAAATTATTTAGACAGACAAAGAATGTTTACAGGAAGAGTTTCTTGAAAAACTATACAACTAAAGTGAGAATATCAGAACAGACATTTTTTAGACACCCATTTTGATTCGAGGTCCACTTATAAAGGATTAGTGTGTGTGTGTGTGTGTGTGTGTGTGTGTGTGTGTGTGTGTGTGATGACATCACCTACCTTCTGTCCGGTTTGTGATAGCGAGAATGAAAGTCCTAAGAAGCTTTTATATTTCTTGAAGTCCTCAAAACATTTTTCTTGGACCTTTTCCAAAATGGCACTTGATCCAAATCCGTTTTGAGGAAAAGCACTTTTAACCGAACCTCTGTGAAATCAAAGCATGAGGATTTTACAGCCACGTATTCCTCTTTCGGTCTTTCGCTTCTCTCTTCACAAAGTTTACTGTATAACGTGACATCCTGCAGTCTATAAAGTCTATACACTGCAGTCTATACACTCATATCGTCAAGACAACGGTCGGGTATTCTTGGCTTTGACTGGCAGAGCAAGAAGTGAAAGTGACAGAACAAAGCTGGAAAAAAGAATTCAAATCAATTATATAAGAAAACGTTTTGAGATCATCCTTCCTTCAGGACCAAAATGTATTTATTTGATCTTTTTGTAAAACGAGTAGACAATTACGTATTTACAAGATTCCTAATAAATCCTTAATGGTGAAATTATAAATACTGTGTGAGGAGTGAGAGTTTACAGCTTTTAACAATTATTGTTTAGTAGGAAACAAAACTAAATGAGACATTAACACGTCTTTCACAGGTTTTACGCGATTTACCCAGTCTGAATCAGTTGCAAACCAGCATCTGAGGAAAATCGACACATACAGAGCCAAATAAATTTATATAACATACGCTTTATGGACAAAAATATTTTGTCTACACGGGTGCCAATAATTATGAAACCTTTTTTTGGCAAACGATCAGAAGGTTGAACAATAATGCTGTATTTATAAAGGCTACCAAATTTAGTGAAGGAAACTGAAATTCAGAGTATAAACGGCAATAAACTTCTACTATGAGTCTGGAGTTTTGCCAGTATTCACTACATGGACAAAAGCAGCACTGGACAGCACCTTACCAATGATGGAACTGTAATGAATGGACATTCTGTGTTGAGGATGAGGATGTGCTTCCTTTTCACTCTGGTTCTTCTTAAAGTTTCTTTCTCATGAAGTCTCAGGGAGTTTTTTCTCCACCACAGTCACCACTGGCTCACTAATAATGGATACACTTATAATTATAAGGAACAAACTTATAGACAATAAACTTTTACATTTTTTATACAACTTTATAACAGCTTTATCTCTGTGAAGCCACTTTGAGACAATGTTCATTATTAAAAGCACTATGGAGGATATTATGAGAGAGGGAGATATCTCTAGATGTGGATTTTTACTTCACTTTGAACTTGGAGACCCAAACTTGTTCCATCATGACAATTCCACTGTGCACATAGCCAGCTCCATGAAGATATACTTAACATAGGTTGGAGTGAAGGATCTCCTATTATAACCCTATTAAACACCTTTGGGATGAATGTGAATGCAACCCAGGTTCCTCCTCACCTTCTCACCTACATCAGTACGTGACTTTACTAACACTATTGTGGCCGAATGAATCTTCACAAAATCTAGTGGATCATCTTCCCAGAAGATTTGGGGTTATTTTAACAGCAAACGAGGAGTAAATTTGGAAGAGGATATTCAAAAAGAAGCAATTTCTAATCTTACGGTCCTACAAACCTTCCATACATCTAGAGATTTAACATTGTTGTCCACTAGATGGCAGATTAGAGTCAAAACATTGTTGTCAGCCATGTTCCCAAATAATTCGTTTAGAGATTTTATGTGCAGTGAAGTGCATGTTGATGAGCTGTGTCTCAAATCGACAACACAAACCTTCAGAAGTGTTTAGCAATCTAGAAGTTTCCAGAAGCATACTCAAACGGTAAGAGTGAGAGGAAATGAAATAAATAGTGGTTACTGGCAGTACATAAGTATGTGGTTTAAGATACTCTTCTAGTGTGTCATCTGCACTACTACTTAGTATATTCCTTTTTGTCAATTTTTATATAAATGTACAGACAAATGACTTCAGGGTTCATGCAGCAGTCATCTTGCATAGCTGTGCGCATCAATAAAAGCAAATGTAACAGGATAGAAAATGCAAATGTATGAATGGTTCATATTAAAGATTAAAAGTGATATTTAAAATCTTATCTAAAAAGCTTGACAACTGTTTTGACTGGTTTTGGCGACCTTTTCACACGATGTCCAGCTTTTCTGGAAAAATGTCTTGTAAATACGTTTATCTGCAAACAAATGAATAAACAGCTATAAATTCCATATAACTATATGAGTGCTTGTGCAGTTTGCCGCAGATGCGGTTTGCGACCTGACGAGTGCGCTCTCTAAACATCCAATCACAGGTAGTGAAAATGAGATGTTTGGATGCCTGCTAGTGGGCCTCGGACTGACCAAATCGCGCTCTGATTGGTCAAAGTGACACCATTAAGCAACATAAAGTTTATGGTTTAAAAACAAAAAAAAATTATGTTTACAAAATGCATTTTACTGAAGCTGAAGGCCTTCCAGCAGATTCCTTTGACCCAAGCGACACATGATGTGATATGAAATCTGATTGGATAGAAACTCCAACGTAAAAAATTGAACTCTGTGTTGCTGCTCCTAGATGCAGCACTTTCAAGGAAAAGCTATTAAATGAAGAAATAGACTATTAGGAATCATTTCTTACATATTCATGGATATAAATATATAAAATATAAACTCGATTGTTCTAAATTAGGCCAGTACAGAGGCCTTGCTGGCCCTGACAGCCAGCCACTGGATAAAAGGAAGTCTAATTCCAGTTGATTTTGCATTGCAACATTGCAACAGCTTGCAGCATGATTTGAAAACAAAAACCGGTCCGAAGTGGGCTGGAAATGGCGTGCATGCACTCGTTTCTGACCGAGAAAACGGCAATTATGAGAGGGAAAAAAACTCGAGAAATTGGCTTCTGCCCAAGCAAATTAGCAACACAACAGTAAAATACTACTAATTTATATTTGTGTGCATAAAAACAGAGCATGTAGATGTAAATCCCCTCCCTCCAACGTGCCTCACTTCACGGCCAAATGGAGAAAAACGAATGTTCTTGGCCAATTACTTACACACTGCAGTGTATTTACTGCACTGATGAATCCTAATTACTCACACACACACACACCAACATGCTTTAAAGTGAAATAAAATATTCTACTGCAAATCGAAGCTTCGTAGAAAGACAGCCCACACATGCAAACACACACACACACACACACACACACACACACACACACACACACACACACACACACACACACACAAACACACAGAGTCAAAAGTGTTTGTTTTATTCCCAATGCAATGTGGCAAAGTTATGATGCTTGGTTTGTAAGTCATTAAACTTAATGATTGGCATAATGGGGTTGAGCTACTGCCAGAGGGATGAGGGGGAATCAGGTGGAATTACCATCAGAGGGTTGACACCCACGCATGCAAACTCACACACACATGCGCACACACACGTATATGCAAATGTGCTGCCATTGACAGGTAGAACTGGGATCATCTTGATTATGAAGGATATCATTACATGAGAGGGAAAGAGGGTGAGATAAAGATAGACAGAGAGAGACAGGGTGATAAAAGAGAGACAGAAAGAGAGAAAGGGTGAGATAGAGAGAGGGGTGTGAGAGAAAGAGAGAGAGAGACAGGGTGAGATAAAGATAGAAAGAGAGAGACAGAGAGACCTGTTGAGAGAGAGAGAGAGAGAGAGAGAGAGAGAGAGAGAGAGAGAGAGAGAGAGAGAAAGAGAAAGAGGGAAAGAGAGACAGAGAGCAAGAGAGAGAAAGAGGGGGGTTAAGATAAAAAGATAGAAAGAGAGGGAAACAGAGAGAGACAGGGTGAGATAAATAAAGACTTAGAGAGAGACAGAGAGGGTGAGATAATGAAGGACAGAGATAGGAGAGAGAGAGAGAGAGAGAGAGAGAGAGAGAGAGAGAGAGAAGGTGAGAGAGAGAGAGAGAGAGAGGGGGGTGAGAGACAGTGAGACAGGGTGAGATAAAGAGAGACAGAGAAAGACAGACAGTGGGATGATGGATGGATGGATGGATGGATGGATGGATGGATAGATAGATAGATAGATAGATAGATAGATAGATAGATAGATAGATAGATAGATAGATAGATAGATATGAATAAAGAGAGAAAGAGAGAGACACATGAATGGACAGAGTGCTTACAAAGCATGAGTGTCGAAGCTGAAGAGAAGTGACATGTCGTCAGATATCAAACAGCTGTCTGGATGAGAACATCTCATTACTGGATCTGTCTGTTGTTGGAAAAATGCTTCTGTTCCACAGCTATTTATACCCACGTCTCTCTGCTGTCATCCCGCTCACTCGCTCCCTCCCTCTATTAGTGTCATTACTGCTAATGCTCTGCCTGCTTAATTAGGACTCCTCGCTCGCATGAAAAGCAAAATGAAGTGTATCATTATCAAACCTGATATTATTTCAGCAGTGTTGCACAGGAACTGCTCCGACTGCTGACCTCCGACCCTTAAACATTAAAGCTCTTTATTTACATTTGTGCAAACTTAACAACACCCTGTTCCCTGTGCACAAAGCCAGCTCCATGAAGAGCAGAAGATCATGAACAAACCCGTTCTCTGTGCACAAAGCCAGCTCCATGAAGAGCAGAAGATCATGAACAAACCCGTTCTCTGTGCACAATGCCAGCTCCATGAAGAGCAGAAGATCATGAACAAACCCGTTCTCTGTGCACAAGGCCAGCTCCATGAAGATGAAGATATTGTTAACACAGCTTAGAGTACATCTTAATTGACCCGCTATAGAGCTGATGAATGTGAATGCTGACTGCACCCAAGGCCTTCTCACCTTCTCAACTACACCATAAATACTTTACTCACACTCTTGGGTCTGAATAAAGTCAGAATCTAATGGAAAGGCATAAAAACTACATCAAACAGAAACACAGAAACCGTAGCACTGCTATAATCATTTGATTATTATGCTGATCAGCAATGGACCAAAGATCTGATGTGGATGACAGTGCCATGTGACCAACTCTGGATTCCAAGGTGGATAACATTCTATCATGCAACAGCAGGAGAACCTATTCTTCTCAGCCAAGATGCTGAATCTGGACAGAAGATGGACAAGTGCAAATAAACACTCAAAATAACCTGAGATGGCTCCTGACTTGAAACCTGTCAAACATTTATTTAGGATTGGAGGAAACATCATCACTTTAAGAAGTTGAAGATGATTTGCCAAAAATAATTTGACTAAATTGAACCACATCAAAACTTCAACTGCCCACAACCAGCAACATCTTGGATTGAATTAGTGATGTGAAGATAAGATCGATTTAGTGTCTTTTTTCAAATCTTAAAATAAACAAATCTTATTTTGAGTCATTTGGATTATTTAGTTCTTTTAATACATGGGAGTCATGTGAACGACTCGGACCAGAGGACTCATGAGATGAAGGACTCAGACTAAGAGTGAGAGATGAACGACTCAGACTGGAGGACTCATGAGATGAACGATTCGGACTAGAAGATTCAAGTGATGAACTACTCAATTCTGTTTCCTGTCCGTAACCTACAAATCACTCTTTGAGATGAATCGTTTGAATCGTTCATGACTAATTCGAACCCTGTGCACGCTAAGCCCCGCCTCTCATCTTCACCTGCATTTTAACTTTCCATACCAGTTCCAAGCAAACCAGGCGAGCGTCCACTCAAAGGCGTTGCATTGAATCCGACCCCTTTCATTCCCTTGATTCGAAAACTGATGATTATGCTCGAGTGCATTGACGTTTCACAGTCAATTTAACTAAGGGCCATTAACGTATGTGTTGAAGCTGGCGATCGCACGAGATTTATGTCAGATAAGCCTCGCTCGATGCGTTCACACACAGCACCGATACACGTTAGAACCCCGACCAGCTCGTCATTCTCATTCCGCTCAGGTCAGGTGTGAAGTGAGAAGTAAAACAGGCGGCGACACTTTAAGTGCTTCTCATCAACTTTAATCCGAACGATGTGGACGCAGGAGAACGTTCTAAACAATGCGCCTCAACGTGTCTCATTCGAAACCTCAGCTATTTAGTTTTTTTTTTTTTTCCTTCATTCATTTGGATTTTCAGTATAAATTAGGAACTTATAAACGCTTCGAAACACCACTGGAGAAGGAGTTTCTACGATTTCCGATTTCCAGGGGATTTATTGTGCCACGAAGTGTCACTGATTCTCCTGAAGATCACGTTACCATGTCTGAATTCTTGTGCCAAGCTCTGAGGTTCATCCGGCTCCTGGAAAACAACCCAAAACTGGCCACACGTCGTAGGTGTCAGCTCGAATGCTAATTAAAGTCCATCATAAAAAAAAAATTGCCATCTAACGTGAACCATACGGAAAAATGTCGCAATTGAGATAATTGTTCGATTTTATCTTCAAATAGAGAAAATGGGGTCACGCATGTTTCATACCTTCTCAAGCTTTGGTTGTCTAATTGTTCCCTAAGTGTAATTCAGGCTGCAGGAAAATCACGTGAGCGATTGGCTTGTGTCTAAAATTACGCTTTTTCCCTCCGTCGGTTTGAAAGTCAGAAACACTGATGCTGTTCAGTTTGGTGTAAAAGTTGAAGTGCAGCTTCTTCACTCAGGTTGAAGTAGGAAGTGCTAAAAAAACATGTCCACCTCAAACTTCACACTCGCTTTCATTAATGATGGTGTTAATGAGTTTGTTTTGTTCTATTTTGCAGTTCATTTATTTACGAATAAAAATCGAGATGGATCATGTGTGAAAAGGCGTCTGTTCTCGTCTTCCATTTTCCTTCATAAAATAAAATGAATTCTAAAAACATAAAAATCTAATTCAATTAGTGAACATGTCCATGTTTGTCTTACTTTCTTTCTGTATCTGTCTGTCTTTCTATCTGTCTGTCTGCCTCTGAATCTGTCTTTCTTACTGTCTCTCTGTCTATATTTGTATGTCTGTCTTACTGTCTCTCTGCATCTGTCTGTTTCTGTATTTCTCTGTCTGTATTTCTAGATTTGTCTTTCTATTGTCTGTCTTTTTATCTGCCTGTCTCTGTATCTGTCTTTCTATCTCTTTATTTCTCTGTCTGCCTCTTTTTCTGTCTCTATTTATCTGTCTGCATGTCTCTCTATATCTTTCTGTCTCTCTATCTGTCTGTCTCCATATCTGTCTGTCTATCTGTCTCTGTTCATGTCCAACTCTCTCTATTTGTCTGTCTCTGTCTGAATCATTATCTGTCTGTCTGTCTGTCTGTCTGTCTCACTGTATCTGTCTGTCTCTTTCTGACTCAGTATCTGTCTCTCTGTCTGACTCAGTATCTGTCTGTCTCTCTGTATCTGTCTGTCTCTGTATCTGTCTGTCTGTCTGTCTGTCTGTCTGTCTCTTTGTATCTGTCTGTCTCTGTCTGACTCAGTATCTTTCTCTCTGTCTCTGTATCTGTCTTTCTCTCTGTCCCTGTCTGTCTATGTATATGTCTGTCTGTCTGTCTTTCTGTATATGTCTGATTGTCTCTCTGTATCTGTCTTTCTTTCTCTATATCTGTTAGGCTCTATATATGTGTGTCATGATCTGTCTTTCTGTATCTGTCTGTCTGTCTGTCTGTCTGTCTGTCTGTCTGTCTGTCTCTCTATATCTGTTCGTCTCTGTCTCTGTCTGTCTATCCCATTGTATCTGTCTCTCAGTATCTGTCTGTCTCTCTAGACTAGACTCTCTATGTTTGAGTCTGTATCTATTTCTGTCTGTTGTTTTTTTTTTATCTTCTCCTTCTGTGTGTCTGCCTGTCTCTGTATCTGTCTGTCTAATAACTATCATTTCCTGTCTTTTTAACTATCTAACTATCTAGCTGTCTCTCTTTATGCCATCTGATCTCTCTTTCTCTCTCACTCTTTGTCTCTGTCTCTCTTTCTCTCTTTTTTGTCACTTTCTCTGTCTGTCTCTCTTTTCAGCTGTCTTTTAATTTGTTACTCTCTCTGCATCTTTCAGTGTTTCTTACTCTGTCTGTCAGTCTCTTTGTGCCTATGTCTATTCATCTGTCTTTCTCTCTCTCTCTCTCTCTCTCTCTCTCTCTCTGTTTATCCCACTGTCCATATGTCTGTCTATCTGTCTGCCTGAGCAATCCTACAATTTTCTAGGCCCAGTCATTTCCAAACCCTGAGAGTGTGTTTGGATCGAGTCCCACTGGTGGTTAATGATGTAATTAGCACTAACCTATGCAGGTCAGCTTCAGTCCTAATCACACACACACACATACACACACACACACACACACACACACACACACACACACACACACAATCATACTATATCATGTGAATCACAAGGATTTTTAAGTCTTTTGACCTTTTTCAATTCCCCATAAAATACACAAGTTCACCCCTTCCTTGAGGCCCTGTGTATGTGTGTGTGTGTGTGTGTGTGTGTGTGTGTGTGTGTGTGTGTGTGTGTTTTGTGTTGTGTGTTGTGTGTTGTGTGACTTGGCTCAACCTGAAAAATCCTTCTGTTTTTTTTTTCCTGAGCATGTTTTACTGGATAACTGGGTTTTATTATGTATCAGAAACACTTTGGAGTGTAGTGTAGCTGGATATTAAGGAATACACTAAGTCTAAACTACAAAGGCCACTCTAACTACACTAAGTCTAAACTACAAAGGCCACTCTAACTACACTAAGACTAAACTACAAAGGCCACTCTAACTACACTAAGACTAAACTACAAAGGCCACACTCACTACACTAAGACTAAACTACAAAGGCCACACTCACTACACTAAGACTAAACTACAAAGGCCACATTAACTACACCAAGACTAAACTACAAAGGCCACACTCACTACACTAAGACTAAACTACAAAGGCCACATTAACTACACCAAGACTAAACTACAAAGGCCACACTCACTACACTAAGACTAAACTACAAAGGCCACATTAACTACACCAAGACTAAACTACAAAGGCCACACTCACTACACTAAGACTAAACTACAAAGGCCACATTAACTACACCAAGACTAAACTACAAAGGCCACACTCACTACACTAAGACTAAACTACAAAGGCCACATTAACTACACCAAGACTAAACTACAAAGGCCACACTCACTACACTAAGACTAAACTACAAAGGCCACATTAACTACACCAAGACTAAACTACAAAGGCCACACTCACTACACTAAGACTAAACTACAAAGGCCACATTAACTACACCAAGACTAAACTACAAAGGCCACACTCACTACACTAAGACTAAACTACAAAGGCCACTCTAACTACACTAAGACTAAACTACAAAGGCCACTCTAACTACACTAAGACTAAACTACAAAGGCCACATTAACTACACCAAGACTAAACTACAAAGGCCACACTCACTACACTAAGACTAAACTACAAAGGTTACTCTAACTACACTAAGACTAAACTACAAAGGCCACATTAACTACACTAAGACTAAACTACAAAGGCCACACTCACCACACTAAGACTAAACTACAAAGGCCACACTCACTACACTAAGACTAAACTACAAAGGTTACTCTAACTACACTAAGACTAAACTACAAAGGCCACACCCACTACACTAAGACTAAACTACAACAGCCATTATTTACAGAAGCCACATTAACTACAATAGGTCTAAACTACAGACTCCACACCACCTTTATAGAAGCCACACCACCTTAAGGCCACCAAACTACACCGCCTTCACAAAAGCTACACCTACTACACCTACATCACTGGGACTGAACTACAGAGTTCATATGTCTATTACAGATGCCACACCTGCTTCACAAGGCCTGCAATACAAAGTCCACAATATCTCCACAAAAACTATAGAGTCTACACTTCTTTTAAAGAAGCCACACCTTCTACACTGGGACTGAACTTCAGAGTCCACACCACCTCCACAGGAGCCACATGTTCTTTACTGGGACTAACATTCAGAGTCCACACCACCTCTATAGAAGCCACGCTTCCTTTACTGTGATTGAACTACACATTCCACACCTCCTTCACTTAAAACTACAAAGGTCACATCACCTCAATAGAAGCAACACTTTCCTCCCTGGGACTAAACTACACAGTCCACACTTCCTTTAAAGACATCTCACCTACAACATCAGGCCTGATTCCACCACTACCTCTACAGATGTCACACCGTCTTCACTGCGGCTGAAGTATTAAGGTCTCACCTTCTCTTCAGAGGCCACATGTTCTTTTCTGGGATGAAACATCACAGTCCACACCATCTCCTCAGAAACCAAACCTCCTTCACTTGAACTAAATAACAAAGGCCACACTTCCTCTACAGAAGCCACACTTCCATTGCTGAACCTCACACAATCCAAACAAAGAACAAAAAACCTGTTTGATTTCATTTCTGTATAATGAACCCTAGTAAACGATATCAGTGTTTATCACACTTTTCCAATAAAGAGATCTGTTTAAGTCTGTTTAAAACTGCTACACTTATCAAGTAAATTGATGTGATTTTTTTAAATCTTCACACCCCACCTGTTTGTGTGTCTAATCGGTATGTGTGTGTGTGTGTATGTGTGTGTGTGCACAAGTGTGTTTCAGACTCTGCTGTATCACCAAGAGTGTAAAGAGAGTAGGCAGGAGGAACAGCCAGTTAAAACCAGAGTGGACAGTAAAGTCAAAGCATGACTGCAGAGCCCAGCGTGAAACGACAGGCTTGCAGAAACGCTCCAATAGCTTTTCCTATTACACACTCGTGGCTTGTGGTCGTCCCTCACTTGGAATCATGTGGAAAAACTTTGCCATCTGCAATTTGTCCAGGCATGTGTGGGTGTAGGGGTGGGGGTCTGTTTGTACCTCTCGGGCCAAATGTTCTTACAAGGATCGGACTAGTTGACAATCTTGACCTTGTGGGAGGGACAATAGCAGGGTTCCTACACATTTTTCATTTTTCAGTTACAGACCTTTCCAGACAGAGATATGCAGACTTGCCTAAAGATTTTAAAGACTTTTTTTAACATCTGAAATGATTTGTTTTTTTTTAAATCCAACTATAACATGTTTTCCATGGGTTTGGTCAAACAGATGGGGGCGCTGTACTGTTATGGCAAATACTGCTGCATAGTGAAACAACCAATCACAACTGTGCAGATCCAGTCCAGGGTTAATCATTTGGCAGTGCTGAAGCTCCGAACTCCACAAAAACACTTTTTAGCCATTTCCAATAAAATGTTTTTTTTTGTTTGAAAATGCATATTCTTCTCTCTGTTTTGGCCCTCCATCCACCAATCAAATTCTAGACTTTTTATACTTTTCAAAAAATGTCTACGAGCCCTGCAATAGGAAACAGCCCACGTGGAAACTTGCTTAAAAACACTGCATGTTTTAGAAACTACACAAGCCTTCAGGTTTGCTTTTATTTCCTGGGGTTAATAGTTTAAGGTGGAGCCTGGAGTTAATAAACTGCACCAATAAGTATGCAGGTCCTCACAAGGATAGTATGTCAAGAGTGTGTGTGTGTGTGTGTGTGTGTGTGTGTGTGTGTGTGTGTGTGTGTGTGTGTGTGTGTGTTATGAAACGTAAAGTAAATATATCTATCATACTGAACGCATCACTAGACAGCTCGAATGCAGTTATCCTTTACATCAACCATAAAGAGAGATTAAGTATCATGGTTTAATTGCAGTCGTGGTCTCCATCGGACAAGACCACCTAGATCAATTCAAGTTCTCCTTATTACCTTCCCAAACCTGGCCAACATGATGCTTGTCATATTAACAACATAAGTCTGGCTTCATTTTTCCTTATTCCTACACTGGATGTCTGCCATGACATGTGACCTCATTAGTCTTGGGCTCTCAAAGGCCAGTAGTTGACAAGCGATGTGTCCATGATTCACCAGGTCAAAGACCAACACTTGATCAAACAATGACTACATCTCAAGAATGATCTCAAAGGAGTTTCTATTCTGTCATTCATCCATCTTCAGTCACCGCTTTATCTCTGCCAGGGTCATGTTAGAGCTAGTTTGTGTTCTGGGAACATGCAGCATAAGGCACAACATGCCAGTCACAAACATTCACACATTCATTCCAATAAGCAGCTGGTACCCTACTACAATGGAGCTTCTTCACTTATAATGACAAACTCCTCATCTCTATACAGGGATGCCCTTGATTCTTATTGTTCCATATATGTGATTAGAGCTTTAACAGTGAGATGTATAGAATTTTATACATTTTCATCTCTGTATTCCTATTTAATACTCATACTGTCTATACTGTCTCACATTGTCTGTTTTGTCTTGTATAGTCCAAGCTAAATGTATATTGTTATTTATGTCTGTACTTTTAAGAGTCACTAACAGCTGGAACCAAATTCCTTCTGTGTGCCAACACACTTGGCCAAAAAACCTGATTCTTTTTTAAATTATATTACATGAATTATACTTAATAAAGCTCACACCCCCTGCTGTGATACATCAAATTTCCAATTTTTTATATCAAAAGGAGGTGGAGGTGGAGATGGGAGTGGTTTAGACATTGGACTTTGAAATGAAAGATCACAAGTTTAAATCCCAGCAGCATTGCTGGGCCCTTGAGCAAGGCCCTCAGTCCCCCCATCCACTCTGTAAGTCCACAGGACCACAGCTGTAAGTCGCTCTGGATAAGGGTGTCTGCAAGCAAGTGGTGGAGCAAAATATTCCCCATATCCCAAACATACTCTTTGAAGGCTACAGAGCTGGAGCTACAGAGAGGTGCGACGATAGGTGCTGATCACTTGAAACCCTGAAGATGGTTTTGGACTGGAATGCTACAGTGCCCTGACCCCAGAGCTTCAGCCACTGAGCTACCACTTCCTCAGGGTTTCATCTCCATATGATTTTAGAGAGGTGCCACTGTCACCTCCGAATTGCTCATTTGGTATAAAATTATAGGCACAAAAATATTCTAAATGCATATTGTCAATCTGTTTGTTTCTGTCATTCCACCAAGCCCACAAATTCGAAACAATTACAATGCCTGAGTGAAAGAAAGCAGAAAAGTATGAAAGAATGATGGAATATTATGGACCTTCTGCTGACTATATAGAATATAGTACTGTATGTGCTCAGGGTTAGTTTTGCATTTCAAGAGCTGTAACTTCCAGTGTGTGTGTGTGTGTGTGTGTGTGTGTGTATGTGTGTGTGTGTGTGTGTGTGTGTGTGTGTGTGTGTGTGTGTGTGTGTGTGTTTGTGTGGGGCAGTGACAAACCTTTTGAGGTTTGAATGAGGTGACGTGACACTCAGGACCCACTCGACTGAGATGTCACTTTGCACAGCAAGGTAGGCCACTGTGTGTGTGTGTTTGTGTGTGTGTGTGTGTGTGTGTGTGTGTGTGTGTGTGTTTGTAGGTTTTTGTGTCTTTTCACACCTCAGGCTAGCTCTGTATAACTGAGGACAAGAACCTGTCACTGCAAAACACAATCGAAGCAGAAATGCACTCCTACACACATTCCCACACAAACACACAAACACACACACATACACACAGGTTAAAGACAGCTGTTATGTCATAAAGCATAGTTCATGAAAAGGCAGTAAAGAAACTCCAGGATGCAGCGACGAGCCGAAACCATTCACCTGCCACTGGGAAGAACTTTATCCTGCGTATTGTTTTTCACTCTGTCCAGGAAATGCGAAAATATGCTTCATCTGGAATATTGAGTATAGCACTAATGTCACCTCAGAAAGATCGATAAAGGCTTACATTCCAGCAGAACGAGTGTGTGTGTGTGTGTGGGTGTGTGGGTGTGTGTGTATGACCAGTAAGATAAGGACATCATACTGTCTCCTACAATAATACAGTTTTTCTCTGTTGCTTTGGTGCGTTTCTCAGATCAGAAATGAAATTCCCCAAAACTACTTGTTCCATCATGGAGTCATTTGTGCTCATCATTATAGTAATTTATTGTTGCTTTGATCAACTTGCGAATGCTTTTGTACATTAATTTAATGGATTCTGAACAAGTGTCTGCTGTTTCCTACATTATCAGTTGTTCATGTTCATGTTAATCAAAATATATGATACTGGTTTCACCTGAATAGTTTTAACCTCCAAAAACATCTCAGCATCAGTTCATTGTGGACGTCATTGAATGTAAAATGGTTAAAAAAGTCATCAGAATGTGTCATCTAACATTTCTATTTAATTTTGTTTTGTAAATGTGTTGAATTGATGAATTGTGCAGATGAATCTTGAAATTCTTTTTAATGAAGGTGAGTGAATGACATCAACCAATATTTAACTAGTTCTCAAAAACAGGTCAAAGGTGAATCTCATGAACCTTCAATTGGCAGCCGAACCAATGGATGAACGAACACTTGTACCGTAAAAGTCTGAACCCTGTTCGGTATTTTGCAATAAATATAAATCAAATACAAAATCAAATATTACATTTGTGTTACTGAAATTCATTGACACCAAACAGAAGAAATAAAAACTTTGTGCATTTTCAGTCGCTGTGATTCAAAACCCTAGTTTATATCAAGAAACACTGAAACTGTGCAGCTTCATACTGACAACACGACTAAACATTTTGACAACCGTTTTTGTGAACGATAACAAACGGACATTTTATTCTCATGGGAATGAGATGTTCATTGACACAAATACTGTACTTACTTTTGAGAGATGAAAGATTTTGAGAAAAGTTCAGGCTTTTGTAAGAAACCCAATGTGTTGTGCTGTTTGTACACATTGTTTTGAGAAATGCATTTTCTGATTTACAAATATTAAGAATGATTTGAGAAATTCTCCATGCGAGAGAAGTGAAGAAAAGAGTGTGGGCAGGGTGGAGTGGGTGGAGAAGAGTGACAGCAGGAGTGATTTGTAATAGAAGAGTATCTGTGAGAGTGAAAGGGAAAGTTTAGAACTGAAGATGTTGAGATGTTTGTTGGGAGTGATGACAGTGGACAGGATTAGAAATGAGTTTATTAGAGGGACAGAGCATGTAGGACGTTTTGGAGACGAGGTGAGGGAGGTGAGATTGAGATGGTTTGGACATGTGCAGAGAAGGGACATGGGGTATATCAGTAGGAGAATGCTGAGGATGGAGACACCAGGAAGGAGGAAAAGAGGAAGACCAAGGAGGAGGTTTATGGATGTGGTGAGGGAAGACATGCAGGTGTAGGAAAAAACTTAATTATTTTTTATAATATATTATATATTACTGAATGTCCTCTTTATCCCAAATTCATTAGATAGATAGATAGATAGATAGATAGATAGATAGATAGATAGATAGATAGATAGATAGATAGATAGATTTTTATTATTTTGTAATTTAATAAAAAGTTTTAATTATATATTATATTTAAAAATATGCAGTTTAATTCAATAAATGAATTTATAACTTCAAATTTTGCGATGACAAATTACAAACAACAAATTAGTTTTTTCTCTCAATCAACTCACCCATTTAAAGCTGTTCTGGGTGCAGATCTGGTTTTATTAAAAGTTAATAAAAAAAATTATTCCAAATTCTTTTTCTAAGCACATCTTTTCATATGAAATTTAATTAAGTTCTGGATGGGGAGAAATAAATGACTGTAATGTTTAGTTTCTTTTGAGAAACAGCCACAGGAATGAATTTGTGTTGTAGAAAGTATCTGTTGAAAGAAATGTCTGAAATGTAGAGAAGTTACAAACAATTATTGGCAACATTGCCAGTATAAATTTACAGGACGCATGAGTGGCAGCTGTTTCGAGCTGGAATGTGAACTCATGACCTGATCACAAGTCCAATGTCTTAACCACTATACAACTTTTGAATGCATCGTGTGATTTAAAAAGTAAAAGTGCTTATTAGTTGTCACATTACATTACAGCAGAGTGAAATTCTCTCTTCACTGAGCCCAGTGATGTCAGGAACCACGAGTCATGACACACACTGGTGGCCATAACACACATGAGGTAGCCATGACACACACTTCTCCTGGAACCTACCTGAAAAGCCTGGTATGGTCGGTCCTTTCGAGAACTTCCTTAATTTTATCTCACCATGTAGTTGATGATATTTGAGAGCAGCATGCTTTATTTTTCTGTGTATCAGAGGTGTGCAAACTTATTTCTTATGTTTAGATGCTTGTATGAACATCATGTGATAAATCAAATATATGAACTTCTGTATAGAGTGTGGCATAAAATGAGCGAGTGAAGTGAAGAACAACACAATCCAGACTCAAACATCTCCCAAAAATCGGTGGAAATGTTTTTAAACAAAAAAATCAAAATAAAAGTGCAAGGGTGCCAATATTTCCATCCAACCATCTATGAACAGCCGAAGTCGGATGAGTCTAACACCGCGGCTGTGTTGCAGTTTGTAGACACGCCAAACGTCAGTAAAGCTCAGCAACAGATAGTAAATTTTTGATTAAAATCAAACCAAACCTTATTACTTTCTCAAGCTGGACTCAGCAAAGCACTCTAATGTATTGGATTTTGTGTGTGTGTGTGTGTGTGTGTGTGTGTGTGTGTGTGTGTGTGTGTGTGTGTGTGTGTGTGTGTGTGTGTGTGTGTGTGTGCGTGTGTGTGTATGTGTGTGTGTGTTCGAGAGCTGTGTGTTTCAGCACTATTGACTCGACAAGCTTATGAGTGTATTTGTTCGAGTGTTTGTGTATGTGTGTTTGTGTATATGTGTGTGTGTGTGTGTGTGTGTGTGTGTGTGTGTGTGTGTGTGTGTGTGTGTGTGTGTGAGTGTGTGTGGGCAGAAGGCCAGTCCAGGTCCAGCCAAAGAGGCACTCTCGCGGTTAATCATCATGGAGACGCTCCCATTCCATTAAGCTGCATAAAATGCACCACAGCCTGTGGCCTAGCAGAGCTCAGCCAAAATCCTCTCACTCACACACTCACACACACACACACACACACACACACACACAGTAGTTGTGTTTACACACACACATTCATTATGAACTGATTGCCAAGAAATTCCCTTTCTTTTTTTCCATCCATTCGAACGTCCAATCGGAGCTCGCGTTATTGATTCGGGGTTACCATGACAACATGAAGCTGGAAAAAAAAGCAAAAAAGCGCCCGGAGTTGTGTTTACACACACATTCATTATGAACTGATTGCCAAGAAATTCCCTTTCTTTTTTTCCATCCATTCGAACGTCCAATCGGAGCTCGCGTTATTGATTCGGGGTTACCATGACAACATGAAGCTGGAAAAAAAAGCAAAAAAGCGCCCGGCTTATTATTGCGTCCGTCCCTGCAAAACAGCCTTCGAACGTCCTGATGAAGCAGCAGGTGTGAAGAGGAAAATCATGCCACTCGGCGCTGTACTTCAAAATGCTGGCTGTGAATTGTTCCATCTCGCCTTCCATCCAACCTTCTCCAACATTGTTTAAAAAATGAGCAACATGGACATCATTTTCTCGCTGGAGTAACAAAATTGCTATGCAATTCTCATGTCGCTCAGACAAAAACGCGTTTCGGATCGGACTCCCCGTGTCGTCTGGTTTAATTCTATTAACAGTTTCCTCACAGGCGGGTTTGCTGCAGCACATCTATTAATTCAAATATCTTCATTTGGGAATTTTATGAGCCCCAACTATGTGCTGATATTAAAGTGACAAAATCCAAAAAAAAGGATTAAAAGTTTAAAAGTATTAAACCAAACCAATAACCATAGCGAATCTTTACACATGCTATGAGATCACATGACTTTAGGAATTTAACACTAAAAGAGACCTACAGAGAAAACTTTACCATAAAACACTGTATATGTAAAACTGATCCCAGAGCCTCTTACACAGAATTAATAGACAGATATGAATATTTATCCACCCAGTTTTTTTTTTATTGAATTAAGAACAAAGGTCCAGTATGTAATAAACTACAAGCTCGATGCATATCTCATTATACAATGTGCTCCTCTGTTATGTACTGCTACTTAAAGGATGCTCAAGATGCTGTTTTTTTTTTTTTTTCACCCCTGAGTGCACCTGGAGAGATGAACAATATTTGTTTAGTTATGTAAGGAACAGACAGAGGTCGTGAGATGTTGCTGTACAAAGCTATTTTAGACAAATGTTTTCGCCTCGAGGTGTTTCAGTGTCACGGCAAAACACACAGACAAAAAAACAAAAACATTCTACGATATATATATATGTATGTATATATAACGCTGTGTGTTTATGACACGTAGACGTAAACAGTATAAAAATATTCCCGATTCAGTGTATTAATTATACAGGCTTGTCAGTCACCAATCATAGCATAGCCAGAGTTTTGATTTTTTTTCCCCCAGATGATGCTATCAGAAAGAGTCTGAGTGTTCCTCAGAGACGGATTGTGTGTGGTGGACTTCAGAGTGTGAGAGTGGACAGTAGTGAGAAAGGATAGGACTGGCTGCAGACATTGTTAACTCCCAGCTGAGGAAGAAAAGACGAGCTGAGCTCATAAGGAGAAAGAAAGAGAGAGAGTGGGAGCGAGGGAGAGTCTCTTTCTCTCCACACCAGCATGATTGTTAGAAAGAAAGCTTCAACATTTCAAACTGTCTGGAGGCTGCAAATCTCTACAAGGCACCTCGTCATCTGCCTTGCAGCCGAATCCTTCAGATTCTACACTCCATCTTCCTGCGGCCATTGATACCCGTTTTTCTTTCCTCTCTGTTATCCTTTCCCCGCTGTCTTTTTTAAACCTCGGCGCTGAAACTTGTCTGGGGAAGTGACAAGACCAGAAACGGAGTTGAAGGCGGAAAAAGGGGAAGGCGTGACATATCTCTCTTCTGGACTGTCTGTCAATTAGGCGCTACACTCGAGGCAGCATAGCGAACAGAGCATGAGATATTACAGCACCTCGCACGCCAGCAGATACGCCATGCGCCGGATTGTGGGTTGGAATCAAATCTGAGCAACGTACTCTGGTGTGCGTAAAGATTCCAACTGATGTGAACCTTTCCATAATTCACGAATGTATGACCTGGAAAGGAAAAGTCGAATAAATTGGATCGACATTGCAAATAAACAGAACTCTGGAATGAAAAGAAAAAATGTATATCTTTTTATTTCATGATTGCATTACAATTCGCCACTTCTTTCTTTCGGCTTCTCCCATTAGGGTCGTCTCAGTGGACCATCCGTATTCACCACTTAATACAGGATCAAAAATTCCTTATATCACAAAGTGATAGTGAGATTGGTGTGTTTTCGGCCTGTTTCACATTCAATCCCTATTTGCTGTACTAATAACCTCCACACTTTTTAGATTTTCTACTGGATTTGGTGGAGATTCATTTAGCCATTAAAGTCAGATTCTGATGTAGTGAAGGTGAGGAGGCCTGAGGTGCAGTCAGAGATCACATTCATTGAAAAAAAGGCATCTTGAGCATCATTTAAGTAGCAGTACATAAAAGAGTAGCAGGTTAAACAACGAGATATTCATCGAGCTTGCAGTTTATTACATACTGAACCTTTGTTCAGAATCAAATAATTGAAACTGGGTGAATAAATATTTATATCTGTTTATTGATTCGGTCTACGGTTTTACATGTACGTCGTTTCTTGGCAGATATTTCTCAGTGCAGGTGATAAATACCAGAGTCATGTAACGTCATAACTTCTCAAGATTTCCTCCGGTTATGTTTTTCTGTTTTAAATTATTTTTAAGTTGTTCTACACCTGATCTTTAGATCGGTATGAGCTTTTTAAACATCATATTCCACGTTTGCTGTTATAAGAACCTCCACTGTTTTTAGATGTTGCACCAAATTTTGTGGAGATTTGCTGAGATTCATTTAACCACTTCGTAAAGTCTGGTAGTGATGTTGGTGAGAAGGTGAGGAAGCCCGGAGTCAGTGATCACATTCATCGTGTTCATTCGGGTTGGAGCTCAATAGTACGAGAGAACTGAACTGAACTGAACACACACACACACACACACTGAACTGTTACAACCTGAACTCAACACACACTCAATAATCCTTTCTAATCAGACACCTCCATGTCTTCAGCACCACCATATTATATTATAAACATATTATTCGGTTTACATGCGTTTTTTTGCTGACATTGTGTTAATGTTTACAAATACACTCTTGTATAATGTTCTCCTTTGCATATTTTACTCTATAACATATTATACAGTAGGTTTATTAGTCAGTGCTATTATGTGTTTTGTGTATCTGTCCCACACCGTCCTGTTCTTTAGTCCTGAACTTTGTGTTCTGTTGTGTAGCTCACAGGGGGAGTGGTAGCTCAGTAGTTAAGGTGTTGGGTTACTTCTTGGAAGGTTAGGGGTTCAAGCCCCGGTATCACCAAGCTACCTCTCTTGGGCCCTTGAGCAAGGCCCTTAACCCTCTGTGCTCCAGAGATGCTGTATCATGGCCGACCCTGCGCTCTGACCCCAGCTTCTGAGCAAGCTGGGATATGGGAAGAACAAATTTCACTGTGCTGTAATGTATATGTGACAAATAAAGGCTATTCTATTCTATTCAGTGCTTGTCTGTAGCTCTTTGTTGTGTTATGTAGCACCAGGGTTCTGGAGGAACGTCATCTCATTTCACTGTGTACTTCGTCAGCTTTATTTGGTTGAAATGACAATAAAAGCTTCTTTAAAGACGTCCTACACAATTGCGTGTATAGGTTTGTGGTACCAGTTTGGAGAACAACCACAAATGGCATAAAAAAGTCAGTGTATATTATGTTAAGTAACTCGGTCGTTAATGTAGTGAAGCCCTGGTGTGTTGTGAATGGTACATTGTTCGCTAAATGTTTGTGGTTCCTGTCGGTTGGGCTAAAATTGGTCTGTTTTGAACCCACTCATGACCTTCGCCACACCATGAAGTGGAGTACGGTCGTAAAAAACAAAAAAAACACTTGCAACCATCGAGTCATTGTTTGTATCTGATGCTGCTGAATGACTCAGTAGTTTGGTGTTGAGAGCGAAGGTGTAATTGATATTGACTTTTTCGCCCGAGTGCTTTGTCATCTGCATTCGCGGACAGATTCCATCCCACGAACGAGCGACAGGATGACGAAAGGACAATCATATACTCCAGTGGCTCTCATCGCACACATGCTTTAAACACCACACTTTGTTATTTAAAGAAATAGTTTGTAGGCATTTTTGTACCAAAACTGAGTATACGTTCAGACGCTCAGATCGGCTCTATATTTTCCCGTATATTTCGCACCATAACTGTGATCGTCATTTCCTTTAATAGGAACACACCTGTCTCTCACAACACGACCTGCGCTCATGCACCGATATCCATTTGGTATGCGTCACCAAACAATCCATCATAATGAATATCCTGGAGGCCCTGGAGGTCGCTAAACAGGATGTGAAAGAGAGAAGATAAAGCCAGATGGCTAACATTTGCTATTTTATTCACATCTATTGCTGGCACTGCTACCCCGAGGGATGTGTAGATATGGGAGAGAAGCCAGTGATAGTGTGTCCGCAATGCAAAAAGTATTTTTCACTATTTCCTATGACAGAGTGGGTTTCTTGCATTGTCGCCAGGTTAGTGATTGACCATGTGTTGCTATTTCATGCGCAGTAGCTTGGAACGCTGTGATCCTTTTGCCCAAATATTCACCAATATTCCCCTGCATTTCTACTGAATATCGGCACTGCTCATGTAGGTTTGCTGCTCATTCATGGTTTGCCAAATTAAGATCTGACGTTCATTACATAGACACATCCTAGATCAGATTTAGACACAAAGTGACAGGTGTGAATTTGAAGAAATCTTCTGTTCAGCAGTGTCTCTTGATTAACATAAAGCTCCAACAATGTACCCATTAATCTCACTCTTTTTTTGCAGTATACAATCTGAATACTCGAATTTGATTGGCTGAAAGGTATGTTTAGATATTTAGACTTTTGTTATTTATAAAGTGCCACTGATACCATATGAGTACATGAATGAAAACAAGGAAATGTCAGAACAGGTTGAACATGGTTTAAATGTGTAACATGAAATATACAATTATTTACTAGTGCAACTTTTGTTGGAAAGAAATTGCTTTTTAAAACTATAGTTGGTAATCTGCCAGATTGGAATGTTTACGTCATAACGCAGTGCGGGAAAAATCTAGACATAATTCATTCCTTTTTGGAAGCGCATGAACTTTTTTCTGTAAGGATATATATATATATATAAAAGGCTAAGACATCAGTCGATACATTATTGTTGGTATAATTACATAAAAATTTATAAAGAAATGAATAATTAAAGAATGGTGAATAAATTACAGTATATGATTCAGCAAAACAAAGCGATTTACAGTAGCATACTATATAAACTATATAATATATACTGTATATATGTGGCAGTGGCCATGTTGCTACATTTGCTTACCTCAAAAACAACAACAAAAAAAAAACATATTTTGTTGTTGTAGTCATTGTGTGGTTCTTACAAATTGTAACACAAAGTTGGAGACACACAATTGTAAAGGATGCATTTAGTAGCATGACATTTTTTTTGTTATTGAATTACGAGACTCAAACCTGTTCCAGCATGCCAATACTCCTGTGCACAAACCCAGCTTCATGAAGATCTGCTTTACATGGTTTTGAGTGGAAGATCTGCTATAGATCTCAAAACCCTATTAATTGTGAATGCTGACTGCACTTCAGACCTCCTCACCTCACTTACACCAGCACCTGGCTTTTGCGGCTGAATGATCACAAATGTCTACAAGCACAATACAACATCTAGTGGAACATATTCCTCAGAATTCTATACCTGAAGGGATCGGATTAGTGTCTCTTTCAACCTATGAATGCAGCCTATAGAATATCCAACCAAAAAAAGGAAAACACTCTGAATTCAATTCATACTCGAAACAGGTTGCAATAATGTAGAAGCACATTTCAAAAATAATTGAATTTTTGCAACGTTTGACAAGATACACAGAACCGGTTAACTTGGGCCTCGGAAATAAGCATAAACTATTTTGCATAGGCAGAGAAGATGAAGAAGCATAAACAAAACAAGCAGTATATATAAAGAAAAGCTAATGAGGCCACACATGAAAACAGGTAAATGTAATGAAGACTAACTGGAGGCTCAGGCAGAGAAACAGCAGGGGCAAAATAAAAGCCCAGAATGAACCATGTTGTTAATGTATAGGAAAAGCACATTTAAGTAGAATTTGTTTAAATATACATGCATAAGAAGAGTAACCATGCAACACTATGAGTTATGCAACTTTAGATCAATTGCACTTGTTGAGAATTGGGATCATTGATTGGATCTTTGTTGATTTAAATGATACATCATGTGATGTGATTTATTGCAATTGAATTTACAAAAAAGTTTTTTTTTATTATTAAATGTGTCTAAAAGGTATCTAAAAGCGAATAATGGATGACAGCAAGACAGAAGGACACAGTGTGGTACAATGTATGTGAAAGCTACAAATGCACTAGTGGTGATGGAGAAATGAACAAAAAAAAAAATGCTAATGGATAGAAAATAACTCCATCAAGCTCACTTTAAATAAGTGTTTGTGTTCATGTAACCCCATTTTCCAGCACGGTGAGAAAACAACTATATTTAGTCCAGTGTCAATGAAAATTCTAGACTGTAATTGGCCAGAAGAAGTTCAGGTGTGAGTTCATAGCGTTGAACTCATGTGTATTTAGTGGTCAGTAACCATAGTAACATAGAGGTCAAGTTCCATACACAGTGAGACAGTTAGTAAACATTTCCTTATATGGTGAATACTGTGATTTTAATAAATGCCTTGAGACACAAGATGGATTTGACAAACTGGAAAAAAAATGTCACAAAAAACAGCACCAGGATTTAACACCAAGAGCTTCAACATTAGTAGACATACACAAACAAAAACAAACAAATAAACTAAGAACGTGCATCTCCATAACTGAGGCCGATGCGATTCGCAACTGGATGCAGAACCAACGATACGATACATTTGAGATACACATGAAGCAGCTACCGATGCGATACGATACCATTGAGCACTATTGCGATGCAGTGGGATCCGATTTCGATTCCACACAATGCGTTTAAATACGATACGGTGCAATGAAGAAAATTTAATGCTCTACAATTTAATATGGTACCGAAAGTTCACTTTTATTTCTTTGTTTCAGACACACAGCAAATCTTCAATTTACTTAAGCGCCTTCTGACTTCTAACGCATTGCAGCGCAAAAACAAAATAATAATAAAAAAGATTTAATAAAACCAGATGTTCTTTTTCTGTTCTTTCTCCAGGAAGTTGCAGCTCTACCTCTGCCATGTTAATCTGTATTCTGTGTGACTTTCAGGACACGCCTCGGTCTCCGTAGCTTTGTGATACGCCATATTAACGAAGCAGCATCGATGCAAACATGCTTTATATTGTGTGGTTATTTGTCTCAGAGACATTCAATTAAATTATGTAGCACCCACCAGGTCATGGATTTTTCCTTAATTAATTGTAGGATCTTTGTTGTAGAAGGTAGAGAGGAAGATTTGGAACTGGGACTTGGTGACTCCGGGGGCATCGGCAACTGTTTGGAACCAGTGCGAGCATTATAATAAAGCAATGAAGTGGTGCTCAACGAGAGTTTGCTGTAACAGGCTTTTATAAGATTAGGGATAATGTGAGTGCTGGACAAAGGGAATTTCAGCATCATTACCAGTTAGGACGTCATAAATGTGTCCCATTTGTTTATTTCAAAGAAAAGGGTATAAAAAGATGTGACAAACTGGTTCCAAACAATTGCCTATGCCAAAGCTGGTTTATTGTATAGCACTGCAAGTGTGCATTTAGACGACGTGATCCTGTGCTGGATTTGTCTGACATTTCCACCTTTAATTGAGAAGATAGATGAGGTTCAGGAGGACCCAGATCCAGCCTGTCAAACATGTAGCGAAATGTTGCAGAGCTGGAATTTGTACTTCTACCGAGTTTGTTTTTTGTGATTCTGCAATGGCTAAAATAAGCTCAAACAAATGTAAAGAGTAGCATTGCTTGCTCACAGCTCCAGGGTCTCCTCAGTTTGATCCCAAGATTGGAGGTTGTTGTTTTGTCGATTCTCACATGTTCTCCCTGTTGGTTTTCTTAAGGTTTTCCATTTTTCTCTTATCCCAAAAAAGAAATTTGGTGGATATACAAAGTGAAACAGGTTCTAAGTGTGAATGAGAGTGTCTAAGTGTGTGTTTGTGTGTGCAATGTGATGGACCAGTGTCCCCTCCAGGGTATATTCTTGATATAAAAAAAAAAGCCTACTGATGATAAAAATGAAGCAATAAAAAAAATTCAAATGAGAAAATATATTTTATCTTTCTTACTGTTCATCCTTAAACTGGAAATTAATTGTAAGTAATATGAAACTGTGCAGTTGTTGTTATTTTCTTTCCAGAACTTCAGAAATCTGGCTGTTTCCTAATTACTGATTACAAGCGTGTGAAATTCTTGCTTTGTTGTAATTATTCGAAATAAAGATTCCTATACAAGCGTGCAGTTGTTTAACATCTTGTTTTTGAGCTTGTCGATGTAAATGGCGGAAATTGTAATGGGCCGGTAATTGATCCTTGAGGGATCCCGCATTTCACAGCCCGCTACTTCACGACTTACGTAACGGCCTCGAACAAGCTGAGCGCTCTTTCTTCTTCCTGCAGCAAACAAAGATTATTCTTTTCTGTGTTTTTTTGTTCCTTAACAATAAGAAATGACTTTGAACATCAACGAACAGCTTGAAAACATGAGGAGGTGATTGTTTCAAGAGAACACTGGAAAACTTTAAGTTTGGGCTGATAATTACACAAGAATAACCAAAAATATATAATAATTTAAGGAAATGGAAGATTGTGGAGCTTACTGAGTTCAGGGGAGGGTGGTTTTGTAACCGAGTGTAAGCGCATGATGAAAAAGCGAGAAGAAAAGAAATAGGGAGAAAGAGAACGGATCTTCGTAACGAGGTGGTGCATTAGATGGATGAGACTTGGATTGAAGCTGTAATCCATTTTCATGCCAAAATACTCCTGCTGACTCCATTACCACCTCACAAAGCTACTATACTTACACTAAAAGAAAAGAGGGACATGGAAACATGTGTACCATCGAAGTCCTACTCGAAAGTGAACTTACAAAGCAAGCTTAGTTCTGAAAATTCCTAGAATGATGTAAAGACAAACAATTTTCCAGCCATATGTTGTTCTTCTCCAAATTGTTACACAAAGTTGGAGACACACAATTATAAAGGATGCATTTAGTAGCATGACATTTTCTTTGTAATTGAACTACGGGACCCAAACCTATTCCAGCATGTCAATGCTCCTGTGCACAAACCCAGCTCCATGAAGATCTGCTTTACATTTGTTAGAGTGGAAGAACTCCTGCTATAGAGCTCCAATCATAGTGACACATTTGGAATAAATTGGAACATTGACCAGGCCTCCTCACCTCACCTTACCTCACCTCACCTACATCATGTGTCAGATTGAATCTCACAAAAAATCTCCACAAAATGTGGTCTATCTTCTCAGATTATTATAACAGCATATTAGGACTGAACATGAAATAGGATGCTCAAAAAACACATACCGTTCTTAATATGGCTGAAGATCTCCAACCCATGAAGAGTATATCTTCATGAAGCTGGCTGTGTGAACAGGGGATTCGTCATGCTGGAACAGGTTTGGATCTGCAAATTCAAGTAAAAAATGTGAAAGAATCCATGCTACCGAATGCGTTTAAAGACGTATTATACAGTCGTGTGTCTCCAACTTTGTGGTAACAGTTTGGGGAAGAACTACACAAGACTGGAAAAGTCAGGAGTCTTGATCCTTTGCTCCTCACAGCTGTACCAGTGATGTTTGGTGAAGTTTTTCTGACTTCGGAGACCCAATTAAAAGCAAACTTTTGAAGACGTTTGAAGCAGAAGCAGAAGCGTTTGCCTTGTTCAGGCACCGAATCCATTCATCTCCTGAACAACTTCCTTATTATTAACTCCTCCTCCCACTATGACTAATCGCTCTGGGCTGTGAATTTCTCCGTCAACCGAGACACAAGCCAGTCTTCCTGGAACATGCATTTGTGAGGCGACAGTCAGTAAATGATCGGTTCCTATTCACTGAGCCGTGCGAAGGGGAATGAGTGACAAACTAATCAGGACGTGTACACGCACGGTGCTCAGATTAACAGCAGCTTCGGACTTTTAGGAAGTTTCAGCCCATTTGACACCGTGCCTGCAAAAACATTTCTTTCAGCCACGTCTCCCCACAGCCGTTAATACGCTCTAATCCGTGCTCGGGTTTGAATAGTAACACGCTGTCAGCCATGGGAGGCGTAAATCGGCGCTCGAACTGGCGGAAAGTCACCGCCTTCCTCCGCTTGCTAGGAAGAGAGAGACAATTTATGACATCTTTATGTAAATCATACCCGGTACTTAGTGTCATGTTTCGTCTGACTGCTTTTCAACCTCTCTGACTTAGTGAGGAAAAAAGATATTTCATGAACTGCTTTTGTGCTGCAATCTTGTGAGTTGTAAAGTAAAAAAAAAAAAAAACAATGTTTTCTTTTAGTATAAATTAATTTAAATATATTATGTACATTTGAGACTCCCAGTGGTGCAACAAGGTGCGTTCACACCTCACACCTCCGGGGTTCTTCGGTTTCCTCCCACATACCACAAACTAAACCCATAATCTCAAATGCACATCTAAATGTGAATGACTGCATGCATCAATTTCTTTTTTTCTTCTTCTACACACATCTTCCTTTCTTTCTCAAAGGTTTTGTTCTGGCTGTTTATAATTTCATTTTCAGCCATTTATTTTGTCTATTTCTTTTTTATCTAAACTTTTATTCTATCTATCTATCTATCTATCTATCTATCTATCTATCTATCTATCTATCTATCTATCTATCTATCTATCTATATGTCAGTCAAGTCAGTCTGTCTGTCTGTCTGTCTGTCTCTCTGTCTGTCTATCTATCTATCTATCTATCTATCTATCTATCTATCTATCTATCTATCTATCTGTCTGTCTGTCTGTCTGTCTGTTTGTCTGTCTGTCTGTAGCCTTTAAAATTTTCTGTAATAAAATACTTGAGGTAGCAAAAAGATAAGAGGATGTAAGGATACAGAGAAAAAATATTTGTAAAAGAAAAAGAAAGAAAGAAAGAAAAAAAAGAACTCACACAAATAGAAAGGAGTACAAATAAGAAAAAAAAAACAATAATAAAAAAAGGATAAAGAAAAGATTGGTGTGGTACTGTATAAGTATGTACATAAAAAGTATCAGGACAATGGATTTCACAGCTATATGTGGATCTTCTCCAAACTGTTACCACAAATTTGAAGGCACACAATTGTACAGAAAATTTTTTGGATGCAGTAGAATTACATTTCCTCTTCAACTGAAATAGAAAATCCAAACCTGTTCCAGCATGACAATGCTCCTGTGCACAATTCCAGCTCCATGAAGAGATGCTTTCCATGGGCTGGAAGACCGTGGAAGATCTCCTGCTATAAAGCTATACATCCTATTAAACACCTTTGGGATAAATGTGAACGCTGACTGCACCCCAGGCCTTCTCACCTTCTCACCTACATCAGTACCTGACTTTACTGACACCCCTGTGGGTGAATGAATCCCCACAAATATCCACAAAATTTGGTGAAACATCTGCCCAGAAACGTTAGAGGTTATTCTGACAGCAAATGAGGATTCAGTGTAGAAGGGGATGTTTAAAAAGCACATACTAATCTTATAGTCAGGTGTCCACAAACTTTTGACCTTACAGTGTAAATCGATCATCTTTTGGAATTCTAAAAACTGGTCTCTCAGTATTACAGCGTAGTATCTCCTACATCAGATCTTGTAATTGTAATAAGAAATGGACTTGCGTAATAGTCTTAGGCAAAGAAGGAAAATACAGTAAGAAAGAAAGAGAGAGTTTGGGAGAGATGAGTGTAGAGGAAGAAAGAGAGAGAGAGAGAGAGAGAGAAAGAAATAATTTTCTGAACATGTTTAAACATGATGCCACCATTAGAAACATCTTTCTGCTCGCAAACAAGTGCGAAGGGGAAAAAAAAGAAAATGAAAAATTCAGCACCCAAGATGCCTCAACCCTGAGTGAAGTCATGAACCGCATGCCAACTGATCTCCGACTAATTGCATCCGTGTGTGTGTGTGTGTGTGTGTGTGTGTGTGTGTGTGTGTGTGTGTGTGGCTCGTGTCTATCTGTCTGTCCATTTGGCTGGCAGACTGTTTGTTAGAATTGCTGTCACACTCATTTATTTTCTCTCTCTTTCTCTCTCTCTCTCTCTCTCTCTCTCTCTCTCTCTCCCTCTCTCTCTCTCTCTCTCTCTCTCTCTCTCTCTCTCCCTCTCTCTCTCCCTCTCTCTCTTCTCTCTCTCTCTCTCTCCCTCTCTCTCTCCCTCTCTCTCTCTCTCTCTCTCTCTCCCTCTTTCTCTCGCTGTAAAAAGAGGTATTTGTCTGTGTGCTGACACTAATTGGAGAAGAGCTTTAGGCCTCCCCTGGGCAGCAGCCTCCGGAGCACAGCCTTGATTAGTGACATCTTAAGAAAGTTAGGGGCGAGTCTAAAAGAGAGAGAGAGAGGAGGGGAGGATGAGAAGGACAGAGAGGCAATCAGGAAAGAGAAACAAAATAAATGAAAGAGGAGGAGAATGGATTGAGGGGTGGAGAAACGAGAGAGGCCGATCGGGTTTCGAGAAATGTACGTATTAACAGCATTTTAAGCGATGTGCTCGAAAGCCTACGGATTCATCCGTAAAAGCCGTATTCCAGCACGTGTTCCACAGAGGCACGGCTCTGATTTACAATTTAATATTACTAATTTATAAAAGACATTTTTATCTCAGAGCATTATTTAATTCTTTATTCTGATTCGTCGGATACGTTTTGTGTAACATCCTTGTTCTCACATACACATCCCATAGACTCTCATAGAACATACACTATATACTGTGTCCCAATACTTTTGATCTATCTATCTATCTATCTATCTATCTATCTATCTATCTATCTATCTATCTATCTATCTATCATCTTCTGACATATGGTTGGAAAAGTCAGGTGTCCCAATACTTATGGGACATATCCTATATACACTAAAGTACTTGGATGCAGTATCATTACATTTTCCATTCAGTTGACCTAGAAGATCTTAACCAGTTCCACTATGCCATTTCATAACACCAGCTCCATGAACATATCCTTTCCATGGTTTGGAGTGGAAGATCTCCTTCTATGAACTGCTCGAAAATTACTGCCATTACTTAAAATGTTCTTTTAGATATATTTTATGATTAAAACGCTAATCAGATGTCCCAAAAGTCTTTGAATGCAGTAGGATGAGATTTTCCCTTCACTTGATCTAGGAGAGCCAAACCTGTTCCATCATGACAATGTGCTCAAAGCCAGCTCCATGAGCTTTCCATGGGTTGGAGTGAAAGATCTCCTGCTATGAATCTCAGACCTCAGCCCTGTTAGAAGAATCTAAAAGCTAATGACAACCCAGGCCTCCTGACCTCACCTTCATCAGTACTGGACTTTACTAACACACTTGTGTCTGAATGAATCTCCGTAAAATCTAGTGGAACATCTTCTCAGAAGGTGAAATGGGTTGTTTGAAAAAATCGTTTTGTGACAAAATATATCATTTAAAAGACGTAAAGCAGATCTTTGTGGAGCTGGCTTTGCGCACAGGTGCGATGTCATGCTGGAAGAGGATTAAATGCTCCTGCATCCAGAGACGTCCTGTACTAGAGACCTTGTGTGTCTCCAGGTTTGTGCAGACAGTTTGGAAAAAACTCAAATGACTGAAAAAGTCAGCAAGTGGATTTGAAATGTGTAACGTTATGTTCAAACGCAAACACAATTTATATATTTGTGTGTGTGTGTGTGTGTGTGTGTGTGTGTGTGTGTAGTAATAACTTTAATGATAGTAGATGTTTTTCAGCTCGTTTGTAGAACAGAACCACAATTCAAACCCAGGATGTGATGATTGTTTCGGGCGGGTGGAGCAGCAGGTGGTGCGGCGGGTCGTGCAGTGCCGGCTCTCGAGTGTGTGTTACGGCCAGAACGCGAGTTATTTTGAGAGACAGTCGGCGCTTTATGTAAATGTTGCCCCTTTCTATGCTTAATTCATGAAGGTAGATGTGTCTGAGAGCCTGGAATGTAGGACGACATCGCATCACACGTGACCTAGACACGTTTCATTTCGACGGAGCCACACGCAAACACTCAATAAATCCTGCAGACATGGATGGCTCCATCGAAATCTTTCTAAATAGAACTCTGATAAGACGATGGATGCACGGTTCATTCTTTATCAGCGTTCCCATTCGTTTCTCTCTCCAGCTCAATTTTTTATGTTTTTTTTTCTATTCCTGGGCCTTTCTTTTTTTTTTCTTTCTTTCTCAACCACACACACACACGAGTCTTTGTTTCTTTTTGATCGCGCTGCTGGGCGAAAGGCTAATTCAGGCTCCTCTAATCAATATGCAATAACTTATTTAACTAAAAGAGCAGAGGCCGCCGCTGGGGAAGGCGTTTGGAGGAGAGGCTTTCTGTCATTCTGCTCCCTGGGATTAAAACATCATCTGCTCGTGAAAATACGCAGGTCATAAATAATATAGAGCTCCGTATAAAAGCTTGCATGTGGCCCATGGTCTCAGAAGGGTTTCTGATAATATTTCTAGGTGAGAGAAGGACCTCATGGCTCACAATACGTATAATTACCGATCTGATTGCTTGAATTAGAGGAGGACGGTGTGACACCCCACTGAGGATGTTCCTGTCACCTTGTGCAGAACTCAAGGGATGCTCTTAATAACATCCAGGACTCAGTATGAAGCTCTACTATACTTTAAACATGCATTATGAAAAGAATATAACAGAGTTAAGTTTACATTGAACAGGTATAACATTATGACATTATAACATTCTAAGCGGTGAAGTGAAGAACACTGATGATCTCTTCATCATGGCACCTGTTAGTGGGTGGATTTATTTATTAGGCAACAATTGAACATTTTGTCCTCAAAGTTAATGTTAGAAGCAGGAAAAATTGGCTTAAGGATTTGAGCGAGTGACGTCTAGACGACTGGGTCAGAGCGTCTTTAAAACTACAGCTCCTGTGTGGTGTTTCTGGTCTGCAGTGCTCAGTGTTAGGGTTACACAAGATTCACATTTCATAGAGAACCTATTATATGGTTGAAAGTCAGTTTGGCGACAAATATTTTGTTGTAACTATAGAAACGATTACAGAAAATACATTCTGACCAATCAGAATCAAGAACCTATTAACGAACAAATCTCTTTAAAAACTCCAGGGGAATAAAAAAATATCGATAAAAGGTTCAGGAGGAAATGATGGCAAACCTCTGGTATTAAATCAAAGCTCTTCCTTCTCCCTATCAGGATCAGAGATGGCAAAAGTACACACATTCTTCACTCAGTAGAAGATCCTCATGTTTTAAAAGACTCTGGTACACTTTTTCACTCAAGTTAAAGAAGTTTGGGTTCTGACACGTACTTAAGTAAAAAGTAGTCATTTTAGTGTCACGCTGGAAACTGAACCTCACGCCATATTAACATATTAATACAAAACAAATGTATAATGTTGTTCTCTAATGAATGTATCCAGGCTGAAGAACCACCATATAGAACACAAGCAGAGAAAAGATGATGATGATGATGATCAGGAATGTGTCAGTTCTCAGTCATGTTTCCATCATTGACTCCCTCTGTCTCATCCACGTTAACCCCAGACTTCTTACTGCCTTCTGCCTGCTCATTGTGAGCTTCATAACCTAGTGTACGTCTGTGGTGTGAGAGAGACAGGAAATGATACACCAATGGTAGGTACAAAGATGACAAGAAACAGGTTGATGGGCTGAAAATGAGAAGAAAAAAATATTTGTCAATAAATAGAAAGTAAAAAGTTATCTGAATAATAAATAGTGAAAGTGAAGTAAAACACTAATATCTGATTCATCTAATTAAGTACAGAATCTAAGCATTTATACTTCATTACATCCATCGCTGGTCAGGATTAAAGAAAAGGATTCGAGATGCCGCTTAACACTGCACGATGAAGAGCTGACCTTGTAAACTGACAGGAAGAGAGAAATAAAGAACGAGTGGAGGATACAGAGAAACAGAGCGCGAGTTCCATTCGACTTCCACTCAAAGGCGGAGAAGAGAAAATGCTGTTGACAGAAACAGAGTCGATAGAAAGTGCTGACCACTGGACACATTTTCCCCCCCGTCTCATCTTCTCAGTGCTCACGTCTGCAATTTTATACACGGATCCGTGTGCAAGACACAAAGTTACGCTTGAAGTTTTATTCCTTTTCTCTTACAATAGGATTGACAGAGCACAGCTCGGATATGTGCGCTGAAGTGGTCAGCAGTTTTCATCTCTTTCTATAAAAAAATAAATAAAATCAAAATCAAGTATACTACATGATTATTCAAGCTTACTACAATTGCACAACTGTATACGTTGAGGGAAAAGCCTCATATCCTGCCAACTCCTTCATAGCGTTTTATGGAAGCTCCAGGGTGTGTGAAAAGAAAACCCTGCAAAGGGTGGAGGAATTCCAGTGTCCCATTGGACCCCCAACTACCTGCTATTGAACACCGTCACCATCAGGGACTTTCCAGGAGGAGATACAGGGCCATTTCTGAAGGAGATACACGGCAATTCCAGGAGGACATACACAGCCATTCCTAAAGAAGATACAAGGCCATTCCTGAATGAAGATACAGGGCTATTCCTAAAGGAGGTGGTAGCTCAGTGGTTAAGGCATTGGACTTCGGATGGGAAAGTCCACCACCGAAGGGCCACTCCTGGGCCCTTGAGCAAGGCCCTTAACCCTACCCTGTTGAGTTGTAAGGGTGTAAAACAACTGCCATAATTCCATAAATGTACATTCCTAAAGGAGATACAGGGCAAATAAAGAAGGATATTCAAGGCCATTCCTGGAGGAGATTTGAGGCCATTCCTAGAGGACACAAAGGGGCAATTCCATTAGGAGATACAGGGTCATTCCAGCAGGAGATATGAGGCCATTCCTGGAGGGTATACAGGGCAATTCCAGGAGGAGATACAGGGTCATTTGCACCAGAACCAGGAGGTTGCGACCCAGTTTCCCCTCAACATTCATCATTTTACATGATTTTCTGCCTGTAATCATCAAGCAGTTCTGCTTCATTAATGTACATTCTATTCTATATTCTATATTCTGTATAACATAATTATAACTGTATATAATCTATAATCTATTTCATAATCTCTTTCTCTCGCTCCCTCTCCCTCTCCCTCTCTCTCTCTCTCTCTCTCTCTCTCTCTCTGTCTCTAACGCTCTGGGGAAATCTCATGCCACTGCATCCAAAGACGTCCTATACAATTGTGTGCCTCCAACTTTGTGAAAGTTTGAAGAACATTTTAACTTATATTGTCCACCACATACATCTTACATGTATAGATAGATAGATAGATAGATAGATAGATAGATAGATAGATAGATAGATAGATAGATAGATAGATACTTTACTGTTATTTGCTCAACAGCTTTTGCACAATGTTCCACTCCCCATAGCTAATTTATTTATTTAGCAACGATTATGAATGAAAAAATAGAATATTTATCATAATCTCATAAATATCCTTTATGCTTTAAGCTTTCCATAATGCACTCATGCACCCACACCTGTGTCTACAGTAACAGCTCATTTGTCAATATGGTGAATTTTGCTGTAAGGAACAATTCAAAGAACATTTTTGAAAGAAGTCTCCAGTATCAGGGCTTTGTAAAAAATAAACATTGCCATTGGTTAAAAGAACTGCATTCTTTAGTCATTTTTATCAGGAGAGACTTCCTTGTTTCAATCCAGCTTTATCGTGATTAAAGTTTCTGGCACCCACGAACATGACTTTTTGCATTTTCATTAAAATATGACTCACTGTGGCTGATTAGTTGCAGAAGAAAAGGGGGTGGAAAGAGAGTTGTCATTCTGTTATAGGAAAATGTCAGAGTGTGTTTGTGATTTGTCATTTTTACTTAAAATGCCGAGAAAATAAGAGTGTGTGTGTGAGAGAGAGAGAGAGAGAGAGAGAGAGAGAGAGAGAGAGAGAGAGAGAGAGCAGTAGAAAACATTTCTCTTTGTATTTTATTCAGATTTATAGGTGTATACACTTCATGTAACTTTGCAAGCACACTAGACTGACCTAGCAAAAAAATTTTAACTGAACCGTAGCTCTGCTAAATCATAATACACAATAGACTTAGAAAATAACACTGCTAACTTAGTTTAGCATGGAACCAACCCTATTAGCATTGCAAATGCTAAATCTAAAAACAAACCCCTGCAACATTGCTAACTTTGTTAACTCGTTCTATTACAGGAAATGCAAATCAATGCTAGCTTGATAAAGTACAACACCTACACATATAATCATTTATTTGTAACAATGCTAACCCCATCGACACTTTATTATCGAGGAAGACATTTCATGCTAACATTGTTTTTGCCACAAAGGAATGTCTGCCCAGACTAGCATTTTCTTTCACTCGTCTGTTTCCTGCTTCACCTTTTCTATCTTTTTTTTTGTTGTTGTTGTTGTTTTTAATTGCCCATAAATATATCATTTTTCTATGTTTTTTGTTTGTGAAGACCTGATCATCAGATTGTTGTGCGCATCCCATTTTAGTACATCCCTTTACACATTTGCTGTTATAATTAGCTTTACTCTTTTGGCAAGATGTTCCACGAGATCCACGAGTTCCACGAGTGTGGAGATTTGTGTGAAGATTCATTTAGCCAAAAGTGTGTTAGTAAAGTCAATTACTGATGTAGGTGAGGTGAGGAGACCTGGGGTGCAGTCAACATTCACATTCATCATGTTCAATAAGGTTGAGGGTCAGAGATCTATATCATGAGATCTTCCATTTACTTCCAACTCATGTAAATCAGACCTTCATAGGCTTTGTGCACAGGGGCATTGTTATGCTGGAACAGGTTTGGATCTCCTAGTTTAAGCAGATATGGCTGGAAAAGTGTTCCAATACTTTTGACAGTAAAATGTATGTCCAATTAAACCTATTATTTCCATTCATTTAGAATTTAAGCAGGATGATTATTATTAATATCATTTATATTTTTCCAGCTCATTATTATTCTATTCCTTTTTATAGGTTCTAATCCATATGTACAGTGAACTTGTGTATTAGGCAGTAAATAAATGTCTGTTGTGTTTACAGCAGAAGTGCAGACAGTAAAAAAAGCTGATGATGAGCTGTATTTGCAGAACAAATCAAGTGTAGTGCAAATGGTGTGTTTTTTCTCTAATGTCTCCAATTAAACGGCATTAAATGATGGGGCGGGGCATGTAGCAGATATTAGAACAAGCACGGCTGTACACATTAATGAGCTGTGTGTTTAAATACGGTATTTCCTCAGCATAGCTGCCCCGTGTTTGTTCTTTAAAAAACTAGATCCACACCCAGCATTCCTGTAAATCTGTTTCCTGACACTGTGTACAGAACATGTGGTTCAAAGTGATAGACTGTAGGAGTCCAGCCTTGAAATATTTTTGGTATTTATTTGGACCTTTCTTAGATTTATTGTTATTTTAAGCAGTATTCAAGTTTCCTAAACTGACAAAAAAAAAAAGAAGCAAACCAGTTGAACAATTTAAAAAAGAAATAATAATAATAATTTGTAAGAAAGCAATCCAAAACTGAAACTGTATGATAAAATTGTGATGTTGCTTCTTTTAAAAGAAGTTCAAGAAGTTCTGGCAGACAATATACTACTCAAAGAATGTTTTTATAAGTACAGAAGTGAAAATGTGGTTTCATTCTTTTGCTAACGAAAAAAATCTAAAACTTTTTATGTTGCAGTGTTCGGAAATAAATTGAAAGAACAGTCAATCCGAGGTAACGGATGTCACTGGCAAACTAGCAAAAACAGCATTTTTACATGTGATCAAAAACCAAAATTATCACCACTTTCCATTTCCATTTATGACTCTCAGCAGACTCCCACTTATCCAGAGTGAGTTACAAAAGGTCTTTAAAGTCTCTGTAAAATAACTTACACCCTGACAATGTTTCGTTGTAACATAAATATACCAGTCTAAAATTACGTTGGAAGTGATTATAATTTGAAAAACACGTTTTTGTTCTCAGTACTAATTTAGGTACTACAGGAAAATGTAGGTCTTAGGTCTTTGCTTGAACACTGCTAACGCTTCATCTTTTCAAACATCAAGTGAAAGTTTGTTTACATGAATTGAAGGGGTTTGAGAGGATGGAGGGAGGTGAAGAAGGAGGGATCAGTAGAAATAAATGTAAAAATAGAGAGTAAAGATAGAGGGACCAATAATGCAGAAAATGTCTATTGTTAAAAGTGATGTATAAATAAAAATGAATTGAAGTAGATTAAAAGAAATATGGGGTTAAGGATGAAGAGATGAGTAAAGCAATAGTTGGTGAAAAAAACAATCAGTGGAGCAGTGGTAGAGGATTGAAAGACCAGTGAAACAATTGTAAAGAATGCTGAAAGCAGTGGTAGGGGATGAAGGGATGAGTGGAGCAGTGATAGAGAAAGGAGGGATCGATGGGGCAGTGGTAGAGGATGAAGGGATCAGGGGAGCAGCGGTAGAGGATGGAGGGATCAGTGGGGCAGTGGTAGAAGATGGAGGGATCAGTGGGGCAGTGGTAGAAGATGGAGGGATCAGTGGGGCAGTGGTAGAAGATGGGCAGTGGTAGAAGATGGAGGGATCAGTGGGGCAGTGGTAGAAGATGGAGGGATCAGTGGGGCAGTGGTAGAGAATTGAAAGATCAGTTGAACAGTGGTAGGGGATGGAGAGAACATTTTTCACAATCTTTCATATTCCATACACATTCTCCAAAAATTGCTATATTAATAATGAAAACAACAACAAAAACAACAACAGCAAACACTCTCTCACCACAGGCCCATGATTCTCTGAAACCCACCACTGAATAAACGGAAGTGGGTTTTTGTCTTACCCGCAACCTGCTCTAAACCCCGTGTTCACTTTACCTCATGACACCTTTTTAAAATACAATGCTCTCTTTTTTTTATGCTCCACATGAACAAAACCAAGCACTTTATTTTCATCATGGCTTTGTGCTCGCATGCCTTAATGCACACGGCGTGAACCCTTGCTTGACTGGCACGCCGACGTTAGCGGGCGGCAGCTTAGCGAGTTCAGAAAGGCCAACTATTAAGTGTGACAGGCTAAACTCTTCAAAGCGCCGATGTCTCGTTAGAGCTCACCGCAGGAGCCGGAAATAAATAAATAACCCTTTTTATAGGGTGGGGTGGAGGAGTGGGAGGTGGGGGGGG
>MU551577.1:9065592-9084171 GCA_024362625.1 Silurus asotus
CATGGAGGGGGGAAAAAAAAATCAACATTTGGTTTGTCTAACAATGTGCAGCCTGCCTGGGATTTTAAAAGATTAAAACGTCTTTCTCTTTCACTTTTCATTCTTTTCCTCTCCCCGTCCTCACTCTTCTTTTTTTTTTTTTTTTCCCATCTCATTAGAACATGTCTTTCGTGACTTATCATTGTCAAGCGTATTTGAAACCTTTGTGTTTCATGCTGGTTCATAGTAATTTGCATTTCTTTCACAGAGACATCTTGTTCTGGGTGTCAGTACAAAGACATTCTCCTACTTCCTCTTCTTCTTCCGCTTTTGTACCTAATTTGATACTTATTCGTAGTGCACATGCTGCAGTGTGATTATTGGATACGGCACTGGATTAGCCGCTACGCTGCTAGGAGCACCTTGAGTTCAGCAAAACTCAAACGCATAATCAAACAATTTTAGCGGTTTTGTCTGTGACAGCTGTGAATTATGGGTACATGTCTGCAGGTAAAGGTAACTGGTTCATAAGTGAAGGAACAACAAGAACAAGAACAGGCAACTATGGTGTCATCTATAGTCTCCATACTGAAGCATTAGGCTTATACGGCTTTATTACATCAGTTTGTTTATAATAATGTTTTATATGTATGTGTTTTGGTTTTGCACTGTTCATAATTAAACAAACAGCCAAAAAAATGAAACATTAACTGATTGTGTACGTCACTAAAACTGTACTCACAAATCTCTGTTGAATGAGCAGAAAAAAAATGGAGGTGGTAAAGGTATAAAAGTGTATTATTTGTTGAGATATGACTCAATAAATAATAATAAAAAAAAACTTCATTCACAACAGTTACAACTAAAAACACTTCTTTCAGATTCTTCTTTTGAGCAATTCCTTAGTATGTGGTCTGATGTTTCCTCAGTGATGTTTTCTCAACTGTGTTTAGCAGATGATCTTGTTTAGAATTATCCTTCATATACTGTATAACTGAGCCGTTTTGGGTTAAGGGCCTTGTTCAAGGGAACAGCTTGGTATTGCGGAAATCTGGGATTTTTCTCTCCGATTGGAGACCACTCTGTGCAGCTGGAGAATATTCCATATGAATAGCAGAAAGATCCATGAATTTACCAAGCAACTTTGAGGAAGATTTGGACTGTTATTAACATCAACAGTCAGCTACAATGGGCTCAGGACCACAGATTGCATGAGCAGTTCTACATTTCAGCACCTAGCACTGGCCAGCGCACATCAACAATGAAGGAACTGTAACTAATGGAATTCGGTGTTAAGGATTTGGATGGATTCATTTTTAAATCTGGTTCCTCTCAAGGTTTCTTCCTCATGCCATTCCTCATGAGATTTTTTTGCCACAGTTGCCACTGGTCACTCATTAGGGATAGACTGCTTTCAGAATGTTCTTTTGAACAATTCCATAGAATGTGGTCTGATGTTTCCTCAGTTTTCCAACTCTTTCACCTTTGTATTGTCACATAGATTATATAGGCAAAAAAATTGGGACTTTTCCAATCTATATGAGGTTCTTCTTTATTCTGCCAGGTGTCAAAGAAAAAATTGTCTATGTTATGTATTATGTCACATCCAAGGTGAACTTCTACTGCAGACCTTCAGAACTCCAGGACTTTTTGGCTGTTTTCTTACTACATAAACCACAGGGATATTAAAGTCATTGCAAAGCCAAAAATAGGATACACTTGCTAGCCATCTATATATGTTGTGAGCCATTAGCCACTTGCACCCCTACAAGCAACAACACGGCGTTAGCTCAGGAGCTCACAACTTCAATCCCAAACCACATGGCATGTTTAATTCACTTTCAAACATCAGTCAAGGTGCTTTCTCACTCTGTCAGAGTTCATTCGGAAAGCTTAGCGAGATCACTTCACTCACACGCTCTCGGACCCGAGTGTGATTGCTATGTTCTCACCTGCTTAGAGAACGACACCTCGAGGGAGAACACTCAACAGGATTATAAACGAGATAGAACTCTACATATGTCAAAGCAGCCTTAAGGCACCTCTGCACAAATCCACAGGTATGAATCACATGCAGTGTTTAAACCACGGGTACATTCTCTACAACATTCTGCAGATACTCAGGAAGGAACAGTGCTTACTCAGGAGGTGATGGATGTTTCCCAATACTCTAATTAATGCCTCCTTGATCCTGTGCCCTTCAGCCCATGACCTGGAAATCGATGGAAGCCCACCATATTTAAGAACTAATTAATTGGATAAATCCTTTCAGGAGAAACAATGAACAATTAGAGAGGAATATTAATGAAACCAAGGGATAATTCGAGAATTCAATATGAAGATAATGTAATTGCCGTAATTGTAATTGACAAATATATACATATATATATACATGTATTCTCTTAGTATTAGCAGCTGTCAACTTTTAAAACTTTGTGTGACAGAACCCTCGGTTACAGCTCCACCTCTAAACCAAACTCTCTAGAGTCTAGACTCTCTAGAGTCTCCTTCTAAGGACCTAAAACAAACATTAACTTACAGAAAACTGTACCATATCATTGATATCAAATCATTCAGGATTTGAAGTAAGGTATTGGCACTTAAGATTGGCCAAAAGGTTTAAAAATTTAATTTTACAAATATTTAAAGTTTCGCCCTTTCTACTTTTCCATTAAAGTGCCAAACACTAAATAATTTAATAATTCATGCTTCATTTCTGCCCTTTTGACTCCTCTAGAGAGCAGGTCTGATAATGTTTTAAGTACAAATCACCTTTCCTTGACTCCAAAATAAGCATTTATTCATCTATCCCTGAACAGAAAGACCTCATTTATAAAAAGACACCAATCTTAGCTGATGATGTTAAATTATATCACCCAAATGCACCTCTGCAACTTAACTTCCAAATTCAGCACAAAACCCCAGTTAACTCTAAAATGTTAAGGCAAATGAAGTGTAATTTCCTCTCAGTTTCACGTCGGGAAAAGTTACACTGCGTATCCCTTATTCTTCTCCGTAACCTTCACCTTTATCATGTCAGATTCATGCAAATTCTTATGGATTTTCCATCTCGAGCTGGCGTTAACCTTTTCCTTGTAAATATATGCATGGATGATTGGCTTAAATCAGCACAGATTTAAAAAAAAATCTGATCGTATGCCATTTTTTTCATCATGTCTGCTCAGAAGTGATTGTGTACAAAATTTACCAAATGTATATTACCCTTCAGAGATCCATTATTTCATCTCTTAATGGAGATTCGCCAAAGAAGCAACTATGAGGGCAAAGATAATGCAGACAAGCTGATTGGAGAAACCTGGTTACAAGACAACCATAACCCAGATACATGTGTGCATTTTATGGAAAGAACTGAATAGAATTATTATTATTAATATTATTATTACTATTATTATTATTATTATTATTATTATTATTATTATTAGTTGTTGTAGTGTTATTATTAGTAATCAATTTACTATTAAAAGTAATAAGATTCACAATTAACAATTTTTGGTCTGATGAGACTAAATATGAGCTTTTCATTCTTGGCACAAACTGTAATATTTAGGAGAAATCCAATGATGTTCATGTGTGTTGCACAGTGTAAAAACTATTTAAGGCCCCTCTAACGGTTCACTGTAATTAGACAACATTATGAAGACATCTTTCAGTCTATCCATGTTGTCCCTTCAATTCTGCACCCAGTATGCTTTTTTTTTATGACCCCACCTCTTCCTTTCCTGATTCGGTGCTGGAATTTGAACTCATCACCTTTTCATCCAAAGTCCAACATCTCACCTAATACCCAAAACATCTCCACTCCTCTGTCAACTTCTGCTTCTTGTAGTTGCATGAGGACTCATTAGCATACCCCATTACATCCCAAATGAGGCCAGACTCTCTAAACATGGCTGAAAGGTGGGTTGATAGATTGAATCTTCATCCTGCACTTAACGATGACCGCTTGTGATTCTATAACCTCGGATAGATGGAACATGTAATTATCATGTGGCATAAATCGTCGCATTAACATATTTGTGGTGTTATGGGAAATCTGTCTGCTGATGTGGTCGAATTCCTAACAGCAGTAAAAGGTAGACAGATATTCATAGAACGATTTCTCACCAGACTGATGTGAAAATGCTTTTAATTATATTTTAATCTTGCCTAAACTGTCATGTTGTAAAGGGCATGATGATCAAGAAGCCAGATTAAACATTGATAACAGTAAAAACAGTCAGTCTGCAGAAAGACTGTAATCTATCTAGCAACGTGTGATTTTCACACAGTGTCATTGTTGGGGGTTGGGTTAGCATAAGCCTGATCTTCCTGACTGTAATCACATGTGTGCTTCTCAACATTTATATTAACTGTGTTAAGCGGATGATCTTGTCTAGAATTATCTTACTCATACAACTGAGCCGTTGTGGGTTAAGCGCATTGTTTAAGGGCACAGTTTAGTATTGCTGGGATTTGGGATTTTTCTCTTCGATTGGAGACCACTCTGTGCAGCTGGAGATTATTTCATATGAACAGCCTAAATATCCATGAATTTACCAAGCAACTTTAAGGAGGGATTTGGACTGTAATTAACATCAACAGTCAGCTACAATGGGCTCAGTACCACAGATTGCATGAGCATTTCTACATTTCAGCACCTAGCACTGGACAGCGCACCTCAACAATGAAAGGATGAGGATGGGTTCATTTTTGAGTCAGGTTTCTCTCAAGGTTTCTTCCTCATGCCAACTCATTATAAGGGACAAATTTATAGGCACTAAACATACATTCCAGCTTTATACCCTCTTTATCTCTGTACAGCTGATTTGAGAAAACATCTACTATTAAATTTACTTTACAAATAAAACTGAATTTAATTTGAATTTAATCTCCTGATCAGGCGCTATAAAACATTTTCTATGGCTTTCCTGATTGATTAATACTAAATGTTAAAATGTTTGTTATCCGTATCACCAATGGAAACGATATACCCCTTGCTGATTCATTGGTTGCTGTGAGATGAAACAGAACACACACAGTTGTGTTTGCACAAATGATCCCTGTCTGTAAAGGACAGGCGTGATGGGAAGGTCTATGCAATGACATGACTATTGACTGAGGAAGTGCAGAGCAAGTAGTGGCATTTAGCGAACTTAAACTTGAATTATACCTGGAGAAATTTGTAACAGAGTAGAGTGGGTTGCCTGAAGGTTAATCCGATTAAGTGTGTGCACAGGTGTGTGTGTGAGTGTGTGGTGTACAGGTGTGTGTGGGGTACATGTAGTCACACTGGGGAATGAGGACTTGTTTGCATCTACAGCACGACACTGATGGTAGTAAAGGTCTCTCTGCACTGCGCAAGGTTGTTAATGCCAGGAGTGCATGAGGACGGATTAAAGGACTACCGATGATTAAGAAATGCAGCAAGAACTCAGGATGTTAAATGCCACACACACACACACACACACACACACACATGCACATGCACACACGCACACAAAATACGAATAATGAATGTTTTAATGTTGTGTGAAAGTGGGTGTAACCTCTGAGCCTCTGGTCATAATGAAGGAGGTGTGGCCTTCGTGTCTGTCAGTCATAGTTGAGGAGGTGTGGCTTCTAGGTCTTTTATTCCTCTTGTAGGAGGATTGGCCTCTGTGCTTGTCAGTTGTAGTAAAGGAGGTGTGGCCTATGTGCCCACTGGTTCTTGTAGAGGGGGTGTGGCGTTTGTGCTTAACAGTGTTAATATGTAGGGGACCTCTGAACTAAGTCCAGGTGAAGGAGGTGTTGCCCATGTGCTTGTTAGTCATAGTAAAGGAGGTGTGGCCTTTGTGTCCACTGGTCCTAGTAGAGAAGGTGTGGCCTATGTGCTTGTTAGTCCTAGTAGTGAAGGTGTGGTTTCTTTGTTTGCCAGTCTTTGTGAAGGAGATATGGCTCCTGAGTCTGTCAGTCCTAGTGGAGGAGGTGTGGCCTATGTGCTTGTAAGTCCTGGTTAAGGAGGTGTGGCCTATGTGCTTGTTAGTTGTAGTAAAGGAGGTGTGGCTTCTGTGTTTGTCAGTCAGAGTATAGGAGGTGTGGCCTCTTAGTAAAAATGTGACCTTTAAGTTCTCTAGTTTAAAAAAAGTTTGTGTGTCCTTTTGGTTTAGCATTTCAAAAAATTCTCACTTCAGCTAAAACATAAGGAACTAATAATTGCTTTCGACCCCTAGAGAGAGCTGAACATTTTTTTCCTGTGGAGGGCGTGGCCTTTTACCACAATTAAGGCACGAGTTCACTGAAGATGGCTTGAATAGAAACAATCGGGAATTGTTTGCGAGTCTGCCAGTCGCTGATGATAATCTGGAGCCTCTAATGAATGTGCAACGTGTATGCTAACATTTAAAGCTTGACGCGCTGCGATGTTCGTGACACGTGTATTTAAATCAGTAGATTGTCATCAATTCACCATGCCTCCTGTGACTCATTCACCGCGGGGCTACGCTCTGCCATCTGCCATGCCGCCAGCTGATAGGATTTATTTTTTTGGTGAAAAAATTGTTTCATCACATTGTTCTGGTTCGACGGGCCTCCGACGCACCACATGAAAAGAGACAGCGTCGGGCTGAAAAGCAAACTCATTATCCTCCGATGGTGACGCTGGCGTTTGAAAACCGGCGTCGGATCCTAACGTGGAGCAAGTCAATTTCTGCGTATGAAAGGACTTGTGCGAAGATAATGCAAGGCCAATTTGCGCTCAATCGAAACGTGTGTTTCCTTTTGAATTTGCCCCAGATTCATCCAGTCTCGCTGAAGTGCCTGAGCTGAATAACGAGCGGCGCGGAATTAGAGGCCTTTCTTTTATTTCACGATGTGAAGCCTTCATCTGAGCTTTAAACTTCTCCGTGCAGCGGGTCCCCTGGGCTTCGATGGTGTGAGACGTAATAATAAAACCAAATAGCAGCTTCGTTTTATTGTTATTCCACGCTTCTTTGCTCTGTTTAAATATCTCATGGTAATTTAAATCTCTTAGGAAGAATAAGCCAAAAGAAGGAGAAGGAGGCTGGTAATGAATGTTTATGCCTTTTGGGACCCAGAGGGAGCCATTCAGACAGGTGTTCGAACCCCAGCTGTGTCTTTCTATCCGTGTGTGTGTGTGTGTGTGTGTGTGTATGATTGTCTAATTAGAGCATGTGAAATATGATTTCGATTTCTTCATTCTGGCCCAGATTTCTAAATTTGGAAGGATGTGCTCGGAAATCTCAAAACAAATAATGAAAGATCAGTTTGAACGCTTATTTTCCATCAATCAGAGAAGAAAAATGGAAATAAAATGCACATGTGGCCCAAAATAGAAAGGATTCAGGATTCACATACACACCTGAATAAAACACACTACACTAAATAGGAAGGACAAAGCTGAAATATTGCTTGTCTCTAACTTGGTACATCCTTTAAACACTTTGTATCCACACACTTGAGTTATCCAATCAGCCAATCAGGTAACAACTGCATTGCAGCAAAATAATCAGGTCAAAAGCTTCAAGTATTAGAATGAAGAGGAATACGAGTATAGAATGAACAGCACATCTCCTGAGCTTTCACAGTCAACAGTCTACACAGAAAGATGAGAAAATAAATTGATGAGACAGTCTGACCTTCCTGAAATGTCTCAGAGCGAACAGAAGGCTATGGTGACTCGTGGATTACTCATATCACCACTCCGTACAACCACGGTGAAGAGAAAAGCATCTCAGAGTGTTGAGAAGTTCTGAACAGTAGAAGAGCATGTCAGACAATTTTGTCAGACAAGAGCATGAATGTGAGGCTGTAGTGGGCACAGGCTCAAACAAACAACACAGAAACTTCAGTCTGTGCTGAAAGAAAGATAAAAAGAGAGAGAGAGATAGAGAAAGAAAGAAAGAGAGAGACAGAGAGAGAGAGAGAGAGAGAGAGAGAGAGAGAGAGAGAGAGAGAGAGAGAGAAAATGAGAAAGAAAGAAAGAAAGAAAGAAAAAAGAAAGAAAGAAAGAAAGAAAGAAAGAAAGAAAGAAAGAAAGAAAGAAAGAACCCCTTTTTTAATTTACACACTTTATTTATGTATTTATGTATTTGTTTGTTTGTTTAATTATTTATTTTGTTTGTTTGTTTGTTTGTGAAGCTTCCCCAAGAGGAGAAATATTGTGATTTCATTTTTTTTTTTTTGAGGTTCCTTCAGGATTAATTAAAAACAACAACAAACAAACAAACAAACAAACAAATACATAAATAAACATTTTTTTCCCATTCCATTTTGTTTTTCATGTAAACATGACACAGTCCTTGTAAGGAGCTGAGCGTGCACACACACACACACACACACACACACACACACACACACACACACACACACACACACACAAACACACACACACACGCACACACACACACAAAAGCTGTTTTAGTCCAGGTTTGAGTGCTTTGATATGAGAGTTGACTGACGCACCACCCACACAATTTATGAAGCAGCAGTTCTCTCTCTCTCTCTCTCTCTCTCTCTCTCTCTCTCTCTCTCTCTCTCTCCGTTCCACACAATTCTTCTCTTTTCACTTTTGATCATGGAGGAGAGTCAGTGTGCACGACTTTATGTCTCTTTTCTTCTGATCATGCAGGGCGAGGGAGAGAGAAGAGATAGCCAGTCCTCCACCCACTCTCTCTCTCGCTCTCTCTCTCTCGCTCCTTCTCTCTATTTTGCTCTCTCTATCCCTCAGTTCTGTCCACATCTCTCCTGCACTCATGCTTTCTCAGCCCTGTTTCTCTCGTACCTTTCCTTTTTCAAACACTCCTCTCTACTTCACCCTTTGCTGCCGCACCTCTTCTTTTTCCCTCAACTCCACTTCTTTTTCTTGAACTTAAAAGTTCTCTCTCTCTATCGCTCTTTCTGCCTTACTTTCTGTCTTTTTTTCATTTCATACCTTCTCTCTCTCTCTCTCTCTCTCTCTCTCTCTCTCTCTCTCTCTCTTTCTCTCTCTCTTTTACTTGTCTTTCTGTCATCTTTCTATTTTTTTCTTCCAGAATCTCTCATTCTATCACATCTGTTTTACCTACAATTCATTCATTCCTACTTTTCGTTCTTGCTGTCTTCTTACCCTCATTCTATTTATTATCCCTTCTTTATATCACTTTATCCTATCCTTCTCTTGGATGCCTCTAACTGCTCATCTCATTGTTTTGCATTAATTCATCACTCAATCCACTCTACCTCTCTTTTTTTTCCTTTATTCCCCCTTCTCTACCTTTCTATTTTTCTGTCTCGCTCCCTCTATTCTATTTCATCTCTCTATTTTCTCATGACTTTTTCCTTTCCCATTCATTTTGCATCTTTCCATCTTTCATTTTCTTTTTATTTATCACTACTCTCTCTTTCTCCACTCTTATCACGTTCTTCACTCTGTGTGTGTGTGTGTGTGTGTGTGTGTGTGTGTGTGTGTGTGTGTGTGTGTGATTAATTAATGCTACAATCTTCACTTATCGCAAGTATCGGTCAACAATCCATCTGTTATGTAACACACATTGGTTAAGACAGTTTGCAGCAGAGTCACTACTCTCCATCATCATCATCATCATCATCATTATTATCATCATCATCATCATCAGCAGCAGCAGCAGTCGTGATTTCCCTCACACACGTGACGACGGGACACAAGTCAGTTCTGCTGTATAATAAGGATAATGATGATGGATGGAGGCAGCTGTCTGCGGCACAAAAGCAGCAGCCGATTCCTGCTTTTAAACAATTGTACGACCGAGCTGCAACGTCATGTCCATGGCAACCAGTGTACCACACACACACGTGTGTATGTGTGTGTGTATTTGTGAGAGTTCGCTCTCGATGGCTGCGAGCTCAGTTAAACGTTCGCTGCTGAAATGGATGAGTGGTCAGGTGTGAAATTACAAACTCGACCCAAAATCCCATCAAGCATGAGCACACACCTACAGACACCCTCACACCCTCTAGCACACACTCACACACATACACACCCTCTCACACACACACACACACACACACTGATATGGGCTCAACCTCATGGTGCTGGACTCACCACTTAAACAGTAAAAACACACAGAGAAAGTATTATTAAGTCAAGTACACCAAAAGTGAATTGATTCACAAACTTCTACTATCTACTTGAAGTCACTCATCTGTCAGCTTGAATCAATCAAATCTCCACCATCCACTTTTACTCTGACCACACCCTCCTGTTTCCATGGTCACTTTAACCACACCCACTCACTCCTTTATACACTCTGGCTATATTAATGTATTTCCACAGTCTCTCTAACCACACCCACCCACTTCCACAGCCACTCTGGTCAAACCCATATAATTCCACAGGTCTGTAACCACACCCTTTAGTTTCCAAGGTCATTCCAACCACACCCACTCGCTCCTTCAGGCATCATGTCCAAGTCAGCCCATCGTAGAATAACAAACACTTCGTCTTTTATTTAGTATCATTGATCATCCTGCTTGCAAAAAAACAAAACAAAAAAAAAACAATGTGCCTGGCAGAAAAAAGAATCCAAATTATTTGAATATACAATAAAAAGGAGGAAAACGTAATTTAGCTTGAATTCAAAACTGGTGACCTTTAACTTCAGGAAATTTGCAAACTTTGGAAGCATGAGCCAATTCATGCCTGAGTGCATTCAAATAAAACAAAAACATATACAATCCATGAAACTGGAGCCTCGTTTTTTTGGCCCAATTTACTGTACACGCAATTAAAAATAGCTCAAGTACTGAACCTTCTGAACCTTCTGAAGCTGTTCACAGACAGAGAAATGAGAAGGTACGGAAGGAAAAGGACAAATTGTGTCTAAGAGCATTTTAAACCCAGAAGCAAAAGTACAGCTCTTAGTGCTTTTATTGTTTTCAAGTACTTTTGTGGATGTAAATTATTTGTCAGTCTATTTACTTGTATCTAGAAGATCTCCAGCTATAGAGCTCCATCCCTATTGAGCACCATTGGGGTGAATGTGAACACAGTGCACTCCAGGCCTCCTCACCTTTTCACCTACATCACTACCTGACTGTACTAACACACATGTGGCTGAATGAATCTCCACAAACTCTAGAGGAACATCTTCCCAGAAGAACGGAGTTTTGTTGTAACAGCTTAATATGCATAGAAAGTAAATATATACTGTAATTCCAGACAGTGAGATGTTTTTCTCCAGATGTTGTGGTCATGAAATGGAGATCAGAAACAGACAGATGAAGTGTTCTGATGAACTGATGACACGAGATCAACACCAGGCAAAGCAATTAATCTGAGCAAGAAAGCTTGTCATCAGAGTAAACTGATCAGTCTATTCAAAACACACACACACACACACACACACACACACACACACACACACACAGCCTGGTGTCCTCGTCTGTCACTCCTTTTAGCAGATGGATTGTGTGTCACGTTGGGCTTGTGTTCCTGTACAACACCACACATTTCTAACACTGACACGTGTCACATCATCACACACGTCCACGACTCAACTCAAACCCCAAACCTGCTAAATGATCCACTGTCTTTCTTCTTTCTTTCCTTCCTTCCTTCTCTCCTGTTTCCTTCCTTCCTTCCTTCTTTATATTTTTTACATTTTTTTGCCCTTCCCTCCTTCTTTTTTTTTATTTTATTCCTTCATTCTTTCTTTCCTACATTCTTTTTTTTTTCATTTTCAGCCTTCCTCCTTTCCTTCTTTTCTTTTTTTGCCCTTCCCTCCTTTTTTTCTTTATTTTCTTCCTTTAGTCTTTCTTTTCTACATTTTTTGTTCTTTCTTCCTTCCTTTCTTCCTTCCTTCCTTCCTTCATTCTTTTTGTCTTTCGTTTCTTCTTTCTTCCTTCCTTCATCCTATTCTCCATTCTTTTTTTTTGCCCTTTTTTCTCTCCTTACTGCCTACTTAATAACTTAATATTTCCTACCACTAAAGAAACCAAAAAAGTCTTCATCAGGATTCTTCTACTTGCTCTTCTCTCTCTCTCTCTCTCTCTCTCTCTCTCTCTCTCTCTCTCTCTCTCTCTCTCTCTCTCTCTCTCTCTGTCCTCCTTCACTCTGACTTTCTGCTTCTTTCTTTACCTCCATCCTTTTTTTTTGGCATCTCACTCCATCATCCCGACTCACACTGCCTGCATGTATTACTGTGTGTGTTTCATCATTTCTTTCCACTTTCCTCTTTCCTTCTCTCTTAATACTGCTGTCTGAGTGCAGTGTAACCTCTCGTTGTCTCCTTTGATCCTGTTTTCTTTTCCCTCTAATCCTTCAGATTTTATCTTTTCTCTCTGCTCCTTGACTTTTAACACTCATCACTGTCCTATATTTTTTCCACTTTTCTTTATTAATGTAATCATGTAAAAATACGCTTGTCTGCCCTCTAAAGTGTAACATCTGCTTTTCACACCCGCTTCTGTCGCCATGGTGCCCACGTCCACGTCCACGTCCACGCCCACGTCCACGTCCACGTCCACGTCCACGTCCACGTCCACACCCACATCCACGCCCACACATCCACGCCCACATCCACGCCCACACATCCACGCCCACACATCCACGCCCACATTAAAAATAGACTTTAGCAAAATGCAGAAACAACCCAATTACATGACTGGATCAAATCCACAAAATTTCATACGATCAAATGGTTAATTGTTCAATCTCTTGTTGAGATCTGTTCCTTTTTTTTTTTTTTGCTTTTTCTTCCTTCCTTCCTTATTAGAAAAAAATATTATAAAATAAAAATATCTATCTATCAATCAATCTATCTATCTATCTATCTATCTATCTATCTATCTATCTATCTATCTATCTGAGCACCCTTCCTGCCAGTGGAATTCAAGGGTCAGAGGTTATGCGCCTCGCTGCTATTGGCTGAGGAAAGGTGAAATTAAAACCACGGTAAACTTTTGACCCTGCAGGAGGCACGCAGGAACGCCCAGCGCCAGCAAGGAGCCGAGGACACGCTCCCTACAAGAGAGAGAGAGAGAGAGAGAGAGAGAGAGAGAGAGTGAGAGAGAGAGAGTACTACTAAGGCTAAAAAAGAAAAAAAGAAAAAAAAAGGTGTAAACAGTTTTGGCCTAAAGAAGTGGAACAGCGGCTCTCGGGTGTCAATCTGGACTCGCGTTTTGCTCCGAGCTGATTTCACAAGCAGTTTTTAGAGCTATCTTTAATGATCATGCTAGCCTGTTCCTGCAGGGTGTGTATGTCTGTGTGTGTGTGTGTGTGTGTGTGTGTGTGTGTGTGTGTGTGTGTGTGTGTCAGTTCTATTTGTTGTTAGCAATCCATCAGTTAGACGAAGATGATGACTCTATTAATGTGGAAAGCTGTCGAGGTGTGTATCTTAAACGACATTTAAAAAAAGCTAAACATTTCTGAACAATGCTTATAAAAACCCTTACCTCTGAATTAGGAAATGGGAAGTGTGAAAATGGTAAATTTGTCATATTTATGAATCATAAATCATTTAAAGGTATATTGGGAGCAGACATGATGAACTTTGGGAAACTTTGGGAGGTCTGAAGTTTCCAATTTTCTGTTAAAAGTAAGAATTTCTGAGTCGTTTCTTTTTTTTGAATAATATGTACCATTTATGAATCTTCACTTTAGGGTAATGTTTAGTTCTGGTTGCCAGATTACACCAATCCCCTCTTCCAATCCTCCACTACACCGTAGACTTTAGCCAACAGATCCACACTATAGGAACAAAGGTTTGTAGACACCTGACTATACGATGGGTATGTGTTTCTTTCTGAACATCCTCTTCCACATTTAGTCCCCATTTGCAAGTGTAATAAACTCCACTCTTCTGGCAAGATGATCCACATGATTTTGTATAGATTTGCAGGGTAAAGTCAGGAACTGATGTAGGTGAGGTGAGGAGACGTGGAGTGCAGTCAGCATTGACATTCATTCATGTTTAATAGCGTTGAGATCAGAGCTAAAGAGCAGGAGATCTTCCACATCTTTCAACCCTTTGAATGAATATGAGCTTTGTGCACAGGAGCACCGTCATGCTGGAACAGATTTGGAAGAACCACATATGGTTGGAAAAGTCAGGTGCCACAAAACTTTTGTAAATTTGCCCATATGCATACAAAAAACCCTCTTACTCTCATTTCCCAATTTTGGTTCAGCACATCACACACACTCCATCTGCCCCTGTTTAAAGAAGGGCATTTGGTTCTCACTCTGCCCCTGAAATGAAGTTCAGTAAGAATTCCTGATTCCATCTTTTGCTTTATTTTCATTTAAAATGAAACAAAAAGAGAAGAGGTGCAGCGAAGAGTCGTGATATAACCTGCAGCAGAAATGTGGCCTTATTGAGTTTTTCATTTTGTCATGCACTCACAAACACACACACACACACACGCACGCACGCACACACACACACACACACACACACACACACACACACACACACACACACACACATGTCCCCAGCCACTCTATTCTGGCATTACGGGGTCACCTCGGCCGTAGATTCAATTTACCTTCATTATCATCTCCATGCAAATGGGTTGTCAAAGCAACACTTACATATGTGTGTGTGTGTGTGTGTGTGTGTGTGTGTGTGTGTGTGTGTGTGTGTGTGGTCATGTCCTGATGAACAAATGATCAGGTAATGGATGTGTTGGATAAGCTTTGAAACTGAAGTCACTCAGGCACAATGTAACAAATAGAGCAGTGTGTGTGTCTTTGTGTGTGTGTGTGTGTGTGTGTGTGTGTGTGTGTGTGTGTGTGTGTGTGTGTACTTGTTTGAGAGAAGTGAAAGGCTGCTAAGATGTCACTTGGCAAGTGCCCGAGGTGTGAAACGATCTCTGGGATTCGGCCATTAGCACTTTTCCCCTGTTCCATTTTTGCCCTACACACACATATACACACACACACACACACGCACGTGCACGCACGCACACACACACACACACACACACACACACACACACACACACACACACACACCCCCACACCAAAACAACCACAAGAGTAAAACAAAAAAAAAAAAAAAAAAAAAAAAAAAAAAACAGAGCTTGACCTCGGATCTCACACTTTATCCCTCTAACATCCTTTTGCTCTCAGACATCACACATACAGCCAAACACACGCACATACAGCCAAACACACACACACACACACACACACACACACACACACACACACACAAACACACACACACACACACACACACACACACACACACACACACATACATACATTGCACAGACACTCACATAAACAGATACACACAGTGATCAGTTTTCAGGTCCTGACTGATTCGTAGAATTTTTTCTGATTTATAGATCGAAGCTCTTCACTTTATTATGCCGCAAACAATGTGAGATGCCACGAGTCTGAACGATATTTTCTTTTGCATTTAAGTGCCGGGGGCTAAATACCAGACTCAGAAAGGATTCCTCTCACAATACAGAAGCTGGCTCGATTTTCTTTCTGTCTTTCTTTTACATTTCATGCTAAAACCTGAAAATTTGTGCCAATATGTCGAGCCTTTGACTTTCTCCCATCTTGATTCTGCTCCTGAAATGAGTTACTTCTGTATGCCATCACAACACCTTTTCTTCCATCCTGATTTAATACAATTATTATTATTATTATTATTATTTTTGTAGAGCACTTTCAACCATTGACATTGTCTCAAAGTAGCTTTACACCAATAAAACAGTTATAAAGGTCAATGAATGAATGCACATTTTTGTTTCTTATAATTGTACGTTTATCTCTAATCAGTCAGTCGTGACTGTGGCAAGATGCTCCAATGAGAAAGAAACCTTGTTAAGTTGCGCTGTCCAATAAAACCAGGTGCTGAAATGCAAAACTGTTCACTTAAACTGTGTTCCTGAGCCATTGTATCCAACTGTTGATATTAATTACACTTCAAATACATCCTCAAAGTTCTTGAGAAGCTCAGACACTTAATATATCTTTAGGTTGTTGAAATGGAACCATCTCCAGCTGCACGGAGTGGTCTACAAAATTGAAGCAAGCTTGAAGCACTTTTATTATTAGAAATGAAATCTTTGTTAAGATGCGACATTGACATCAGTGTTGTGCCAGCGAGAAAACGACAGAGATTCTAAAGACCTATTGACTAAACAATACAGAAGACTTTTTGCCCTGAAGCTATTAGATAACGTCCATTTAAACCAAGTATTTGCCTCGCCTCAGGTCGGACTAATGTATCTCTTTATATAGAGCGACTTTATAATTCATGACTGGCTTTAACATTATTATCAGATTTGTCACGTCAAACCGAGGCGAGTTAAACATCTACTACAGCAGTCATTAGTTAAAAACTCATTTAGCTTTTTCTCTCCTGTTCCACACTGAGATATGATAAAGCCTTAATTAATAATTCAAACTAATTAAACACTCATATTTAAAGAGGTCTAAGCCTGAGCCACGATCCGAGCTATTCATTGTTTCTGGCACGAGCACATCGCTATTCATATTTCTCACCAGGACACGCTCATCCGTAACATCATCCATTTCGGATTCAGCCAGATGCTGGCTCGACGTCACCACGGATAAAATGCTCAGAGGCTAAATTTAATAACCAGGAGCCCCGCTCGTGGAGAAGCGTTGCTAGCTCCTGTCGTTTGACTTCTCCTCTAAATGCATTTAAAGCTTTAAATAAGAAACGTGCAACGTTGACATTTACCTCGGCGAGAAAGAGACGAGGTGAACGCAATAACAACGCTGGCGCTCCGTACTTAGATTAGGCTCATCTGCTCGAATATCAGAGAATGTTGTTCAGCCAGGAAACCATCTTTTACCCTGATGTTAATATGACATAATACGCTAATGTAACATAATACCTGTAGAACGCATTAGGCCGTTCGGTAAAGGCACAAATGTCATCACACATTTATAAAACTCGCGGTAACAGAATCACGAGAGGAAGCTCCGATCTTAATGATACTCGATCAAACCCGTGCTGCCTGCTGAGAACACACGGCAATAACAACGCATTACTGTATAATAAACACATACAGGGAACGCTGGCTTTTTTGCCTTTTGCATGCATACACACTTATGGGTACACTGCAGGGGATGGAATATAAGCTTGTTAGATTTGTTTTTCCCTGAATAGTTCATACAATTTATTTCGATAATACTGTTTTACAAATGTAACAGATAAAAAAAATGTAAATAAAACAAATGAAAATGAAATTTGTTTTGGTTTGGGGTTTTTTTTGGTCTAAGTCCTGTAAATACAAGACAAACTAATTAACTAACGCTGCTTCTCGTGTAATTATTTTTTAATCGCACTAAATAAGCCATAAAAATGCCATAAAACTTGTGTAAAATAAGTTTAAAGTTCAAGCGGACCAAAAATAACCAAAGTTCAAATAATAAAGCCCAAAAACCAAAGTTAAAAAAAAAAAACCCAAAAAAAAAAAAAAAAAAAAAAAAAAAAAAACAAATGGCCAGCTCCATAAAGATCTGCTTTCAATGGGTTGGAGCTGAAGATCTCCTGCTATATTGCTCAGGCTGCTGGTGGTTAAGGCATTAGACTTTAGGTTGTAAATTCAAATCCCAGCCACACCAAGCTGCCATTTCTGGGCCCCTGAGCAAGGCCCTTATTCCCAGAGCTTCTCACTTCTATGAATAAGATAAATGTAAGTTGCTCTTGATAAGGACATATGCAAAATGTCATAATTGAACACCTTATTGAACACCCTTTTGAGACACCCAAGGCCTTCTCACTTTCTCATCTCCATTTGTACCTGACTTTACTAACGCCCTTGTGGTGTGAATGAGCACAAATCTTCACAAGATCTAGTGGAACATCTTCCCAGAAGGACGGTATTATATTATATTATATTAGAGTCAATAAGAAATGGAATGCTCCTCTTCTGCTTCTTTTTAGAATGAAAGGCTCTCTGGTAATCATCTTATTGTAATTAAAAAATGCAACCCAAGTTGAATGACTTCATCATTTCTGAACAGTCCTTTACAGGTTTTAGAGCAACAAATGCTTCCATAAAGACAACATCTTTTTTTCATGAGATAATCCCTGGAATATTTGAGCTAAACACTTCTAACTGCATACTGCATCTATTCCAATAGCATGACTGTGTAGTAGAAGAGTCCGGTTGCTGAACTGGCCTGTCTGCAGTCTAGACCTTTGGTGCATCATAAACCGAAAAATGCAACAAAGAACACCGAGCAGCTAGAATCCTGTATCAGACACATTTGGGAGAACATTCATCTCTTCAGCACTTCAGCAACTGGTCTCCTCAGTTCTCAGATGTAGATGGACAGAAGACGTGATTCTACACAGCAGGAAACATGGTCCTGTCACAACCTTTTTAAGGAGTGTTGCAGCCATCAAATTAAAAATAAATGTTTTTTTATTAAACGATTATCAGTTTAAACATTTCATATGTTTTTCAGGTTTTATGGTGAATAAAATTTGGGTTTAAAATATTAGCAAATCAGTGCATTTAAAACAATGTCCCTTTTATTGAATTGGGGTCATATATTAAAGCCCACTTGGGGTTAGAATTAAGTTAGAGTTTACACCTGTGTGTGTGCATGTGTGTGTGTGTGTGTGTGGGTGTGTGTGTGTGTGT
>MU551577.1:9090985-9093485 GCA_024362625.1 Silurus asotus
AGGTGGGGGGGGGGGGGGGAGAATGAGATGACAGGCTTTATGGTTTCTAATAGAGCCAGATGTTATGCAAATTTGTAAGAACCATCAGCTGGCCGGAGCAGAGCGAGTGATTGACGTCGGCATTGTATTGGCTGAAGGCTATTTATTATCATTTCTGAAGCTTTTAGCTTCTGGTGCTCTTCAGAACAGCGTACGAGTGCGTGGAGGAGCGAACAGGGCGGAAATGCCCGTTGGGTGCATTTTAATGGCGTTTTTTTTTTTCCTTTATTTTTTTCATGGAAAAAGAAAATGAAGCTAATGTGTTTTAATTTGAGGAGCTAAGTGACGGGTTTGACGCGTTGTGTGACAGTCGAAATTGTGACGAGAACACTTGGCAGAACCATCTGGAGAAAAATGTGTGTGAGCTTTTAATGATAAGTGCTTGTTTTGAATATATATATATATATATTAAGAATCCCTTGAGAAAAAAAAGTAGTTCAAACTTTTAACGTTTTTTTGTACGGCAATTTAGCATTGTTGTGATGAGAACACTTGGCAGAACCATCTGGAGAAAAATGTGTGTGAGCTTTTAATGATAAGTGCTTGTTTTGAATATATATATATATATATTAAGAATCCCTTGAGAAAAAAAAGTAGTTCAAACTTTTAACGTTTTTTTGTACGGCAATTTAGCATTGATACTCCACTTATTGAGATGTTTTTGGGGGGTAAAAAGAAACCCATGTGGTGGGATGAAAACATGAACTTTTTATGTCCAATTCATCTCAGCTCAGTAGCTAAATCTGATATCAGTGATGTTGGCATGCTTTGCTTGGTTAATGATGGCTTTCAGTTCCATGGTGTCCACCATGTTGTAATTCTAAAACTTGTCTTGTTGTAAGCAGGACGAAACTTCTAGTTTCTCTAAAGTGTAAACAAAGTTTCAGGAGATGATGTGGATTATGCATCCGGTCACTGCATGCTAGGTTACTGCTTAGCATCATTTAGCCTCTGACAGGAAAGACATTTAGATCTTCTAGAGTTACACTATTTGAAAGTGTTAGCTTAGCCCGCTAGCACTTTGTGACCTGTTTAGTGCTAATCTATAACAAGAAATGGAGGACAGTGAAGCTCAAGTCAATTTGAATTCTGAATAAATCAAATTCCTGCTAGATTTCTCAGGCAGATCATATTCGAGCGATATCGGGTTGCCGCTATGCAGGTCGTTTTGACGCTAGTGTGCCGCACAAGTCTGCCATTTTGTTCGAGAAATGGCCAGGAGTTTAAAAGTCAACGAGGGAAGTGCACACAAATGGGTTGAAATCGAAATTTAACTGACCGGTCGGTCTATTTAAGGTCAGCCGACTGTGTGTTAACCTCCAGCCTTTGACCGCGGCTCGGTACGCTTACGAGATGTAATTAGACGTGACTTCTACAAATGTGCTTTGATCCGTTTTCTCATTTTCCACCTTATCGCTCGACCTTGAATATCACCCCAAGGTCACATACCGGCACCCACAAGGCCGACGTTCAGCCGCAGGATCGTAAATCAAAGCGAGTCCTTTAAACAAGCCCGTGATTAAAGACGAAAATCAGTCCCTGAGCTTGCAAGGATGGAAATGATGCTTTATATGAAGGGGGTAAAAAAAAGCACAGAGAGGTTTGTGGATTTATTTAAGATTTCATAGATGCGTCGATGTTACGCTGCGAAAGAGGCCTGGGGCTGAACGCACGCAGGGAAGGACGTGTTTCGATTGTTTTTCTCCGACCTGTTACGATTCGCCACCGTGAGCGGTCATTCCTCAGATATTGTTTATTTTCTCATTTCATTTTTTAAACGCCTTCGCCTGTTCCCCGAGGTAATTAAGATAAAAATATCAGTGCTGATGTGAACATGTGCATGTGTGTGTGTGTGTGTGTGTGTGTGTGTGTGTGTGTGTGTGTGTGTGTGTGTGTGTGTGTTTGTATTAAGATGAGAGGAAAAGTACACTTGTGATCAATGGCGGAGAGAAAATTGCAAATCCATACGAGGTCCTGAGACACACAGAGAAACAAATGGCATTGTTTATGGGGAAAGAAAGAAAGTGCTTATCGACAGACATCGAGCACCTCAACCCAGAGACGCCAGCAGGAGGGAAATGTTTCACACAACAAAAAAATGAAACAAGAAATTAATGTTTTTGCTTATTAGTATTCATTTATCTTGCAGGAGAAGTCAGGTTTCTGTCGCAACATGCCCATTTATTCTTCAGGATTTATTTTTTATTTTTTCCATCAAAACGTATGATAATTTATTTTCATATTATCTTCAGGTTTTTTTTATTATTTCATAATAAGAAACTTAAAAACATGGATGGATATATATATATACTGTATATACCACATTCTATTAGTTTTTTCAAAGCAGCTTTACACATTGTTTTTATGGATTAAAAACTGTCCCAATACTTTTGCCCAAACAGTGTAAGTTATAGCGTTAGTAACTATTGCAGCAACACTTAATTCTTTACAAGGTTTTCTT
>MU551577.1:9100985-9118485 GCA_024362625.1 Silurus asotus
AAAAATTTATTCCAAATTATTTAAAAAAAAATGATAAAGAAAGTAACACATAATGAAGCACACTGGTTTAGGGAAATAATCCAAAGCCAGGCTGATGTGAAACTCGGGCTCGGGCCAAAGTCATTTTAAAGTATTCGAACACCTGACATTTCCAGCCGTATGCGTTCATGTCAGTACACAAACCATGGATTTGAGTTAAGGGAGAGATACACTTTGTAAAACTTTTCTCAAGTGAAAGTTAAAGTGCTTCTGTTTAATATTTACCAAAGTATTTGCCTTCAAATGTTCTTAAGTATCCAAAGCACTACAGGATGTTATATTATGACTATAATCTTGTCATAAGTTTTGCTTAATCAAAAAATTAAAGATCACTTTATGTAAAAAGACTCTGATGTTACTGTCGGACACAAAACAATCTATTAATTGAATTATATTAATGAGTCAAACACTAATTGATTGCTAATAAATAACCATAAGCCCAAAACCTTTATTCAACTATTTTAAACAATCACGTAAACAAGGCCACAGGTTGCGAGTTTGATTCTCCTCAGTTAGAGTTACTTTCCAAGTTAGAATTTTTTCATCATTTATTCCTCTGTAAATGTTCTGCTTGCTGTTGAACTGATGCTGAACTGTATGTTAGTGATCAGTAGATGCACCAAGCGCAAATCAAAACAAGTTTAAACCAGATTGTGCGCTCGACCCTGATTGTTGACTCGCCGCATGTTTGACTAGTTACGTTTTTATCCTCATAAATGACTGATTTCACAAAATATAGAGTAGTTGAGTAAAAAGTAAAATATGAAAGTAAAATGTAGTGAAGTTACAGTTAAAATCTCCCCAAATGGAAATAATTCAATGAAGTACAGATACATAAAAAAGCTACTTAATTACAGTAACTATTTTTATTTACTTCATTACTTTCCACTGCAGGTTTCTTCCCCAAACAGCACAACATTTTCACTTCACTTCAACATGGAGACCCAAACCTGTTCCAGCATCACAGTGAACATAGCCAGCTTCATGATCTGCTTTACATTAGGGAGAAGTATGTGGAAGATCTCCTCATATAGTTTTATAAACTCTATAAACGTAAATTAATGTGAACACTGACTGCACCCAAGGCTTCCTCATCTCACCTACATCATAACATCTCTTTAATAACAGCCTTGTGGCCAAAAGAGCACAAATCTCCACGAAATCTAGTGGAACATCTTCCCAGAAGAGTAGGAGTGGAGCTTATTATAGCAGCAAATGGGGATTCAATGTGGAATTGGATGTTCAAAAAGCAGCACATACCAATATTATGCTCAGGTGTCCACAAACCTAATAAAAAAAAAAAAAAAGAATTTTTCTTTCTTTTGTCCTAAAAAATGTTCATTTATTTCTGCTTGATGAAATGAATCATTTCTGCCCTGATAAGATTCAACACATTTATAATAAGAAATACAGGGATGTTAGAAGAAATAAAAGAAAACACACACACACACACACACACACACACACACACACACACACACACACACAACTCTTAGAAGATATTTCTGCTTGATGTAATGAATCATTTCTGCCCTGATAAGATTTAACACATTTATAATAAGAAATACAGGGATGTTAGAAGAAATAAAAGAAAACACACACACACACACACACACACACACACACACACACACACACACACACAACTCTTAGAAGAAAAATCTGATCTGTAGTTCTATGAGTCACCTTGAAAAGTTGAAACAAGGGAATGGTATTTATATTTATATATGTTTTTTTCTTTTACTCCTGTCTCTGTGGCCTAGTTCCCTGCTTGGGCTTATGAAGCGTGACACTACATTACTACATCCAGACTCAAAGGAAAAGCCACAATGATCAAGGTCGGCATGTTGGCGAAGTCAAGGCCGAGCGACCTCCTCCCTGTCTCTCTTGGTCCTCTTCATGGAAAATGCAAAGGAAGAAGAAAAAAAAAAAGAAAAAAAAGCCTCTAACTTTTCACTTTTCTTTACTTCCTTCTTTGCAATGACATTACACTGCTCTGATTGCGGGGCTGAAAGTGTCCCGGAATGCGGTTAGTGTAGCAGCGAGCGCGATACGATTTCAGCATGGCGGTGGGATCTGGGTAATGAGATCGGATTTTTTAGGGAGCGCAGACGGAGAGGTGCGACTGATTGAGTTAGGCTGAGAACATTGGCTGGTGTCAATGACACACTCGAAGCTATCTGGAGGAGCAACGATCAAAGCGGAGACTTCGATAGTGCTGAAATGCAATTCAACATACCATTTTGTCCCTCTTATGTATGTGTGTGTGTGTGTGTGTGTGTGTGTGTGTGTGTGTGTGTGTGTGTGTGTGTGCCCGGGCACGTGCGAATGCGAGGCCCTTAAATATAACCAATAAATATTCCTAAATCAAATCCAATTGTGTGTGTGTGTGTGTGTGTGTGTGTGTGTGTGTGTGTGTGTGGGTGTGGGTGTGAAGAGTGTGTGATCTTGCTTTCATCAATTCTAATGGGCTGAACACTGTCTGCTGGAAGAGCTCCGAACTGCGCAGATCAATACCAGCGAATAGAAAGCATTTCAAGGAGCTTTATGGGAACGCAGCCTGAACTGGTCGCGCCGCTGCTTTCCGTCTTCGCCGCGTGCGTCTCGTGCCCTGGGAGACGCGAGAAATAAAATTGCTATTCCGAAAGAAATCAATGTGCTCTAACCCCTCGATGCTCTCGAGATAAACATGGACGAGTACGCCGTGTAATCACACAGAATAATATGCAACGGCGAAAGCAAATGTTTTAATCCCACCGTGCACGCTGTAGATTTAATGCCGTGACTCGTAAGCACCTCGCTGTGATTAAAACGTTTTTTGCTTCTTCTGAGATCTTACTTTTTGAAGTGAGGTTTATAACAGGATGCACATGTACATTTAAGAATCAGAAGCCACACCCTCTTTATAGAGTTACTGACAGTTTGTGTACACGCCTCCTTCTTTCACTAAGACTGATGCACAAAGGCCATCCCTCCTTTATTAAACCTCATTTACTAAAAGTGATACACAAAACACATTGGCCACGCCCCAATAACTGACAGACACCAATGACTTCACTAGGACCAACACAGTCTATGTCTTCTTCACTTGAACACTAGAAGCAAGAGCTCATTGCACTTTCATTTAAACATGGTGTCATGTCACCTGTACTGAAACAGACCCACTAGGAGGCCACACACCTTTAGACAAACAGGCCACACCTCCTTTTCTCAGAGTGACAGACGTATAATCCATGAATCCTTGACTGTGAGTAACAGACTGACTAAAAGCCACACCCCTTAAGGCTGAAACATACATACACCCCTTCACTGAGATTAACGCAAACAGACCACACCTCTATTATTAACACAGACAAATTAAGGACACACCCCCATTACTGATATTAACATAAAGACCACGCCTTTTTCATTAAGACTGACACATTAAGGACACACATTCTTTAATGAGTTTGGCAAATAGAGGCCACACCTTCTTCACCGTGACTGACATTTAGAGACCACACCTACTTTACTGAGACTGACAAATAGAAACCCCATATCCTTCACTATGATTGACACAAAGAGGCCACACCTCCTTTACCGAGATTGCCACATGGAGGCCACGCCTCCTTCACCAAGATTGTAACATAAAGGCCACGCCTCCTTCACCGAGACTATAACATAGAGGCCACGCCTCCTTCACTGAGACTGAAACATTGATACTGATTGTACAGTGAGAGTCAAAAACATATATAATGAGAAATAAAGAGAGAGAAAGGGAGAACAAGAAAAAAAGAGAGAGAGAGAAAGAGAGAGAGAGAGAGAGAGAGAGAGAGAGAGAGAGAGAGAGAGAAAGAGAGGGGGAAATGGCAGCTATGTTCTTTTTTTTTATATATTTATCTTGAACAAACTGACAGCATTCTTGCTGTAATTTAGACCGTAATCAAGCTTGGACCTCCTCACTCCCACCTGTGTGTGTGTGTGTGTGTATATATATATATATATATGTGTGTGTGTGTGTGTGTGTGTGTGTGTGTGTGTGTTTGAGTGTAAAGGAAGAGTGACTGTGAGGATACCAAGCTCGAGTGGCCTTGAGTGTGAGAGAGCGTTTTGGAATTATCTCCAGTACAATAAATCATACACACCGAGCCACCAGTGTCAAACACACTCCTACACTTCACTTCTCTTTCATCCCTCGTTCTATTCTCTCATCTCTTCTTCCTCGCTCTGTTGTCCTTCCATCCGTTTCCCTGACCTTGTTTAGAGGTTCCTCCACCCCTGTCATCAGAGGATCAGTAAAATTACTTTCCTTTCATTTGTTATTCAGGGATAATTTTTGATTTTTGATTTCTTTTTCCCAGCACAGATGATGAATATAAATCAAACACAGATTGAAACAGATGCCTCTTCTATTACTCGGAAACATAAATGGATAAATTGCATGCAGAAAAAGCGACTCGCCTGTTTCCGCCTGGATCACTCATGCAATCACAATTTCCCAGAATAAACCTGTTTGCTTGTAAGATTTGTTTATAATAGAAAAGGTAAAAATCTGCTTATTTCTTCTTCACGTGTACAGTGTAGTTAAATGGAGGTGACTGATTTTACCACGTAACACCAGCGTTTTCACGTCCTGGTGACGTTTCTAGTCATTCGCTTGTACAGGAGTGTCGTGTTCTGGCTCCTGGGATCGTTTGGAATCTACAGAAGGACAACAGGCTCGAGCGCTCACACCACACACCAATGACTGATCTCGAGTACACAATAAAAGGCACAAATAAACCTTTATCTTGTCCAATTAACTAACTATGGAATAAAAGACAGAGTTTCCAGCAGAATGAGGAGTAACTGTTGCCAGCCTGATGCTGATTAGTTTTCAACGACAGCTAATTCGAGCTTTTAATAGAAACATATTAATAACATTGAGATTTTAACAGCATTGTGGAGTAAAAGAATTGAACCCCGACTCGTAAAATGTATACATAAGTGTACATGTTGTATAAATGATGTGTTGTAAATGAATTCACAATATTTCATGTAACAAAACATTGTCTTCTCTTTGCTTCAGGAACGTTTTGTTGGCTTTGTTTTGAACATTTGCTTCAAGCCGAACAAATAATACAAAACCTGAAGCAAAGTGGAGACAATATGTTTTGTTACATAAAATATGTTAAACACGTGTGTATACATTTTACAACAGATTATCATAACATAACAAAATATGATTTTTTTCAAGGTGGGAACTGCGATCCGTTTGGTGAGATATGTTTGTTTAGATTTTTTTTGGAGCAGGAACTGCGATATTTTTGGTAACAATTGCTTGCTAAAGTGCAGGACCAGTGGCCCAATTAGTAACTATTTGGGGTAGGAACTACATTAGTATTGGTAACAGTGGTTTGTTTGGGTATAGGAACTGTGTTCTTATTGGTAACATTGACTACTGAGAGTGGAAACTGGTCTTCTAGCTAACATTTGGTTTTAGGAACTACGGTAGTACCGTAGGTTTTAGGAACGGTAGGTTTTAGGAACTACGTTAGTATTGGTAACAGTGGTTTGTTTGGGTATAGGACTTGGGTATGGTCTTCTATCTACCATTTGGTTTTGGGGGCAGGAACTGTGTGTTTTTTTGGTAACAATGATTTGTTGGGGTGCAGAAACTACAAAATGACTATTTTCGAATAAGAAAAAAAAACTTTCTTGATGTAGAAACTATAATCATTTGGGTTGTTTAGGTGCAGGAACTGTGTGGTCTAGTTGGTAACATTGGCCTGTTGGGGTACAGAAACTGTAGTCGTATTAGTAACATTGACTTGTGGGGGTGGAAACTGTAGGCTCATTGGTAACATTTGCCATTGCCCTTCCAATTGGCTATTTGGGGGTAAAAACTCAGGTCTTTTTGGCAACATTAGCTTGTTCGTTGGCAAGAACTGTGATCATATTGGTATCATTTTCTTATTTGGGTTTCGGAAACCGTAGTATAATTGGAAACATTAGCTTTGGGGGGCAGAAACTAAAGACAAATTGGCACCATTGGCTTCTTGAAAGGCAGCTACTGTGGTCTAATTGCTTATAGTGGCAACAGTCATCGAGTTTTTAAGTGCTGTCCAAAAAAATGAAAATACTCGTCTGGAGTTTTAAGATGCAAAGCCTTCACACTGGTGTCGCATCCTCAAGGGTAAGTCTTCGGTCCTTTATATAGAGGAACGTCATTATAGAAGAACATTAATAAGGTACATCATTAGACCTTAGGTACTATCTTTACGAGTTCATTTACATTGTTTATACGCAGGGGAAATAAAATCTTCCTGTCCAGTATTTTTCTTCCTGACACAGTGTTGCATGAGCCGAAGCTTGTGTTTCTTTAAGTCGAGTTAGGAAACACAAATATAAAATTGTGTATCCAGAAAAATAATCAGACAGGCTAATTTACAAATGGTCTAAATTCTGTACTTTATTCAATTTCGTAAAAAAAAAAAAAAAAAAAAAAAAAAAAAAAGATTTCTGGACACATTGTTCATCAAACACTATTTGTCATATTTAATCCGTCTCAATCCAAACCCTGGTGCAACAGCTTGCATTTTTTTTCCTTTTTTCTATTGCACAGATGTGAACCCAGAAAACAATGAAATGTGAACAAATGTGTGATCAGTAAATAAAAGACTTTCAAAAATATGTTTTTTTATTTACACATCAACCACACCTGGTCATTCATTCAATTATTTTACCAGCCAACCAGGTGACAGATAAACTGATATATTTAACCGGGTTTGCCAAGTTTTCATGCCAAATATGTTCCAAAAAGACCTGAAATCCTCCCAAATAATAATGTGCGCCAAAACTGAACACGATAATGTGTTTGCTCGGCATGTGATCACGGTTTGTGTGAGTTTTTCCTTCTTTACCACGTCTCCAATACATCTTTTTGCCATCAACTGGTACAGATGTTCTACTCTCTATAATCCCTGTTTCTATTTTGCAAACATTGTAACAAATCTGACATAATGAACTGCTTCAGTACAACATGAACACAATTTCTTTCTGTTTGTCCAAATCAATTTGATTCAATTCTAATTATTTGCTTGAAATCGAGATAATGAGCTTGGACTTGTTTGTAGCAGTGTCCATTGCTATACAAATAAATCTGTATTGAATTATATGAGCATCAACCCGAGTGTTCTGTTTGCACTTATTGGTTACAGATACATAATATGGATGAAGGTTTGTAGACACCAAACCATATGTTCTGAACAGGGTCACAAAGTACTACCTAGCTAAGACACAAACAAGCCTACACCAATTAGATTAGATTAGATTAGATTAGATTGGGTTAAACTTTATTGTCATTGCACAAGGTACATGTGCAGAGCCGATGAAATGCACTTCACATCTAACCAGAAGTGCATTATTATATAAGTGGCTTATTTACAATAAATAGCAGTATGAAAAATAGGTGTGTTTTGTTTTTGACAAGCTGCCACTCTTGGGGCCCCTGAGCAAGGCCCCTAACCCTCAGTTCTCCAGGAGCATTGTATCATGGGTAACCCCTAGCTTCTAACATCGCTGGGTTATGCAATATGCAATAATTTCTTTCTTTCTTTCTTTCTTTCTTTCTTTCTTTCTTTCTTTCTTTCTTGTTGAAAAAGTCAGGTTTTCTAGTATTTTTGTCCATCTATCATTTAACATGCTTCCAATGAAAGGCAACAAATTACCAGTCGAAACCCACAAAATTACACACAAACCATTATAATTCCAATTACATGCATTAAAATCATTTATATATATTTTTCTCCTTTAAAAAAAGACTTCAAAACATTTTTGAATAAGAGCAAAAACAAAGGTGACTTCATCTTAAGGAATCTGACTCCTTTCTCCACTTGAGGGTCTTGTTACTCTGTTTGTGTGATGTCATTCCTTTAAACACCCCTCTGAGCAATACTGCACATCGATACTCGACCTCTGGCACTTTAAATGCAACGGTTAACCGGAATTTATCTTAACAAATTCACCTAAATCACAGCTAAATAGCTTAGTAGCGATTCGCTAATTCTGGATTAGCGGAGAGCTTTTAAGGTTGATGAGATTCTTGCACACACAATTAGTCAATGTTCTTCACTTCATTTCTTTTATTCCCTCTTGTCTGTCCTTTTTTTTTTCTCTCACACGCACACACACACATCCTAAGGGCCAATTACCTCTGTCATTGTGTACACATGTGGTTTCCCCTTAATCTTTTCCTCATTTCTCAGGCCTGGAGAGGTTTCTCGTTCCCATTGGACTGGGGACGAGAGGCTCGAAAAAGAGGCTCTCGAGATGTTCGCATGACCTGATGAGAGACGCCGGGCCATTACACGCAGCCCTCGGCGTAATGAGCACCTACATCCTCACAACAAGAGGGTCATTAGCAGGCTGCTTTAAAGGGAAGCTTCGTTTTGGATTCACACACACACACACACACACACACACACACACACACTCAGATTTAACGAGAAATATACAATAGAACGTTTGTGGACACCTGATTATAGGTTTCTACATGATTTCTGAACATCCCAACCCAATTTGAGTCTTCATTTGCTTCTATAATAACCTCCACTATTCTGGGAAGATTTTGTGAAGATTCATTCACCATGAGGGTTTTTGTAACGTCAGATAGTGATGAAGGTGAAGTGAGGAGGCCTGGGGTGCAGTCATTCAACATTCAACAGGTTCGGAGCTCTATAGCAGGAGATCTTCCACTCCAACCGATATCAACCATAGACCGTTCTGTAATGCTGAGGCATCTTCAGGTCTCATAGTTCAAGTGAAAATGTACCACATATGGCTGGAGTGTGTGTAGACTCAATATAGTGTACAACAAACATCTAAACATCTAATGCCTAAAGCATGTTATTCTCAATTCCTTGACATGAAGAAATAGTTTGATTAAAAAAGCAACATGTGAACACACACTTACACACACACACACCTATACACATTTACACACACATACACACACAACTACACACACACTCACACACACACAACCACACATTTACACATACACCTATACACACTTACACACACACACACACACACCTACAAACACACCTACACATACACCTAAACACACACACACACACACATTCACAGACAAACACCCTTACACACTTACACAAACGTACACACACTTATACACACTCACACACACGTACACACACTTTGACACTCTTACAAACACACACACTTACACATACACTTATACACACTTACACCCACCCATGAGATGTGTTTGCTCAGATGAGACATGCACATCAACCTGCACCTGTTGTTCAGGTGGCCCCTGGCACCAAATCCCAGGTGTGTGTGTGTGTGTGTGTGTGTGTGTGTGTGTGTGTGTGTGTGTGTGTGTGTGTGTGTGTGAACGCTGCTGGCAAGGCCGCTATGCTCTAATAACTTCCTCACCTCTGTCTCTCACACACACACACACACACACACACACACACACACACACACACACACACACATATCAAGGACCCTCATCCATCTCCACACTCCTCACACGTCGGCACACATCTGCAGAGCGTGACTTTTTCAGGTCTTTCCAGATCATACTTATGAAGATGAGCTTCATGAAAAACATGATCACATCACACATTGAAAACTTGCTGAGGAACCAATACTTAATATCTGAAGATCCTGAAGATCTCACAAAGCTTCACCTCTGACACTGGAGACTTCTTCCGTCAATGTTAGTTGAGGATTTCCTTACCAAGGATCTGTGTGTTAGATGTATTGCTAGCTCTTTGGTTGATAACATAAGAGTTAGCTGGAATATTTCTGGTCCTCAAACATTTTATGAAGAATAGATCACCAAGAGTCATGAAGGTCTTTAAATATGAAACCTAAGCTCACAAACGTTTTGGTTCAACCTAAATTAAAGTTCAGTGTGTGCTGCCTTCTGAGCATCCACTTCCACATTTAGTCTCCATTTGAACTTTCAATAATGTCCACTCTTCTGGGAAGATGTTTCACTAGATGTTCTAGAGACTTGTGCGAGCTCGTTCTGCCACACAGGTGTTAATAAAGTCAGGAATTGATGTATGTGAGGTGTGGAGGCACGAGTCAAAGCTTTATTGCAGGAGATCTTCCACTTCACCTTTCCTATGTAAAGCATATGTTGATGGATCTGGAACAGGTTTGGGTCTCCAAGTTCAAGTGAATAGAAATTTAAATGCGGCCACATCCAAAGACGTCCTGTACAATTTTGAGCCTCTGACTTTGTGGTTAAAGTTTGGGAAAAAGAAACACATTTAGCTGGAAAATCCATAATTTTGTCTAAACACTGGATCCTAAGATTAAATAATCAGCATCATCACCAGATCTTACTTTCCCAGTTAGCATAAACTGCTTAGCATGTATGATCTTTGCTTTTATAAATACACACACTGAGTTGTAATTCTCTTATTATTTCTCATTGCTAACGAAGGAGGTATAGGAGATGGGGGGTGGTGTGGGTTGAGGGTGTTGGGAGGTGGAGTTTGGCTCCAGATAACAGGCTGTCGTCTGTCATTTCCAAAACTCGACAGGAGACGTCGAGTCTTTTCTCCACAACATGAAACAAACCCACCACAGAAGGAGGAGACATCTGCTAGCTAAAGCAGAGGAGCTAATTTGCTATTTCCTTTCATGTCAACTCAAGAGAAAGCGCTTTAGGAGATGACGCTTCTACAATATGAAGCATGTCGGGTTTCAGAGCGATCACGGAGATAATAACTCAAGTAAATAATCAGACAAAGCAATCACGGCCCGGTAAATCATATTCCAGTCCGGCCGGCTAAAAGTGCTGGCAGAGGGCCAGAGTATTTCTTTCTTTCTTTTTTTGTGGTGATTAATGATGAGCTGTTTTTAAGGTGGAAGAGGTCAAACGCAGCGCTAGATGCCCGGGTTATGCTAATAAACTTTCAAGTCTATGTTCGCTAGTTAGCATTCTGCTGAATTGAAATGTGGCATCCGGCACTGGTGGACGTTTTAATCAAAAGCTCGATATGTTTATTAATTATGGGGGAAAAAATGTCAAAGGTAAATTGACTCGAAAGAATCTTAGAAAATGAAATTGGCCTCTGAGTCGCACTATTAATTAAGCGATGCCAACGTGAATCGAATGCTTCTCTAACTCTATGAGAGTGTCATATTTTCAAAGCCATTCATTCTATGGTCGGAATTCGCTGTAATTGTTCGATTCAGTGTAACCATAGCAACAGTTAATTCACAGAATGTTTTCTTTCACTATAAACCGCTTTACACTTCATGTATGAGGAACAAAACACTTGTTTCCCATTTACACGTATGACATTTGGCAGATACCTTTTATCCACAGAGACTCGTATTAATACTGAGCAGTTGAGGGTTAAGGGATTTGTTTAGAAGCCCAACAGAGGTCACTTGGAAGTGCTGGGATTTGATCTTCTGTATCAAAGTCCAAATTTGTAACTACTTAGCCACCACTTACATTTATGGCATTTGGCAGAAGCTCTTATGCAGAGCAACTTACATTGATCTCATTCATACAACTGAACAGATATGGGGTTAGGGGGCCTTGCTCAAGGGTTCAGAAGTGGCAGTTTGTTGTGACTGGGATTTGAACTCATGACATGCAGATACAAAGTGCAATGTCTTAACCACTAAGCTACCACCTTCTAAACCACTTACCACTACCATTTCACATGGAACTTAATACAATGAGGTACTAATCAGAAGGTAGGGGGTTCAAGCCCCAGTGTCGCCAAGCTGCCACTATTTGTACCCTTGAGCAAGGCTCTTAATTTAACCCATTGTGCTCCAGGGGTGTTGTATCATGGCTGACCCTGTTCCCTGACCTCAGCTTCCTACCATTGCTGGAATATGAGGCCTCCTCACCTCACCTACATCAGTACCTAACTTTACTAACACCTATGTAGCTGATTAACACAAATATCAACAAGCATATTATAGTATATATATTTATATACATACTATATAATAATATAATCATAATATAGCTTCTTTTTTTGCTCCATAAGTAAATAACCTACATTAGACTCAAGTCATAGACTGTGGTGTTTTGTTTTTTTTTGCTATTGCACTGTGATATGTAAAGAATTTTCCATTAATTAAAAACAAATAGCTTGAGATTTATGTCTCCTTGTCCTTTGTAAACTACACTACAACCCTTCACCCCCCACCCGCTGTTAAAAACATTAATAAAAAAAATTTCTGAGTAAATTTAAAATGAGCTACTTTTAACTTTCACTTGAATGGATTTTTAGACCAGTAGCTTCACTTGAATTAAGTCAAATTTCACTGCATTAAAAAGGACTTTACCTTGCACCATACTGCACCATTACAGGCTACGATATACTATAACACAATGCGACACGGATATGACACTATATGATGCTATAATGATATAATACTACACAATACTAGAGCATATGATACAAAGCAATGCTATACGATCCGACGCTACATAATACGCTACGCTACAATTTTGAATGCGATGTTTTATAACAGAATGTAAACGTTGTTCCGAATCTGAAGTAGACGTAGCGTCAATTTGCAAACATAACAATCCCAGCCTATTTAATACTTTACATGTATTTATAATATTTTTTTATTTTTTTTATCAAGAATTCCACAGCGAAGAAATATGGATCTGCCGCCATTGATTGTGGCGTCTAATTCCCACCGATCCTCATACTCTTTAAGCTGATCTGATTCTCTCAGACATCTTAATAACGCCTGTCAATTCTGATTTGACTTTTAGCTGCTATCGAAACCAAGCTCCGAGATCCAGTTTTGTCCCGAAATGCCTGATTTTGCTCTGCCCGTGTTACACCGGAGACCATGAGCCCAAAAAAGGCTGCCAAGAACATTTGACCTTGGCAGAGCAGCAGGTGCCGGGCAAACACACTCGGCTTTCGCAGCTCGGCTTGGCATCATTCCATTCTGCTCTCGGATGCCATGACCGTGCATTGCTTGGCATTGATTGTGGGCAACTGGGCAGAAATGTATCATGCGCCAGGAGAGCTCAGAGCAAGCCCCACTTATTAAATATTTTAATAAATAAATAAATATATATATATATATACACAATTTAATTTATGAAAGAAGGAATTAACCAGCTTGGCTAATATACTCTGACACTTGTCTTTTTTTTTATGTACTTCTTCACCCAGTTGTCTTTGTAGACTTTTTATGTATATTATATTATTATTATTATTTCAGAAGTTGATTTAAAAGCAGCATGGCTCCTTTACGCTGCGCCGTCCTCCTGCCGCTCGCCATGCAAACATGATTACTGCACTCTTACCAATTAGCGTCAGATCATCAAAACTCGAACAACAACTGTAATTAAAGGAATCAGAGTGAGTGCGGCCTCCCCTGGCGATTTTACATTAGTTACATTCGGGAAGGGAAATTAGGCAAACAAATGGATTTCGCAGCTTTTACGCATAGGCAATCATTTTTCAATTTCCTTTAGCTCTTCCATTTTAATTACGGGAAAAAAAAAAAACATTGATGAATAGGAATGCCCTGCTCCAACCTGCCTTTCTGTTTCCTTTTTTAAATTGTTTTTATTATGGAACAGAAATATCACCTGATACCAAAACTCACCTGAGCCACATTGGGTTTTATAATAATTACAGTCTTATAATTTATTCATTATCACAGTGTATGATATTTTAGTAAAGTCTCTTACAGGTGGTGTGATGTGTGTTTTCACTGAGCACTGTGATTATACATTCTAATTATTATACACTGATGGAGTGATGCAATGGTGCACCTGTAGAGTGATGCACTGACGCAGTAAAAAAAAATATTATGCACTGATGAAGTGATTCAATAATGCACCAGTGGAATGATGCACAAAAGCAATGATGGAGTGATGCACTGGTGCAGTGATGCAGTGATTGAGTGATGCAGTGGTGGAGTGATGGACTAGTGCAGTGATGCAGTGATTGGGGTGATGCACCGGTGCAGTGATGCAGTGATGGAGTGATGCACTGATATAGTAATGCACTGGTACAGTGATGGAGTGATGCACTGATATAATGATGCATGTACTAACTTATTAGTAAAGGAGTGATGCACTGATGAAGTCAATCAATGATGCACCAGTGGAATTATGCACAGAAGCAATGATGGAGTAATGCACTGGTGCAGTGATGCAGTGATTGAGTGATGCACTGGTGCAGTGATGGGGTTATGGAGTGATGGACTGATAAGTGATGCATTGGTGCAGTGATTAAGTGATGGAGTGATAGAGTGATGCACTCCTGAGTGATGAAGTGATGTAGTTATTCACTCTTAGAGTGAGGAAGGATGTACTGATGGGTTGATAAAATGGTGATGGAGTGATGGAGTGAGGAAACAGTGGAGTGATGAAGTAAATGAAAAAAAAGAATGATGTAATGATGGAGTGATGCACTGATGAAGTTAGGGAGTGATGAAGTAAATTAGTGATGGAGTGATTGAGTAAAATAATGATGCACTCAAGGAGTAATGGAGTGATGGTGTGATGTGATAGAGTGATATATTGATGGAGTGAAGGAGTGATAGAGTGATGCGCTTATACAATGACAAATATAACATTAACACAGAAGCGAATCTCTTTTCTCTCAGAAAGCTCGCTGTAATATCAGTAAAGTGCTGAGAGTTTCTTTATAAAATCTCGGGAAGCGCTCATAGAGAGAGAGAGAGAGAGAGAGAGTGTAGCAGCTTATGAGACTGTGTGTGATAGAGTGTGTGTGTGTGTGTGTGTGTGTGTGTGCAGATTGAGAAGGAGAGCAGGGAGAGATTGAGGATGACAGAGAGAGATGGCATCGCCGCCTTCGAGAGCGGATTTGAGCGTTTTAAATTAAGCTTAGGGGAAAAGCCGAGTTCTCCGTGCGATGTGATGAAGTTTGATCTGCCCTGATCACACGGCGCAGGGTGCGGAGATGAGACGTACTTTCTCAGAGTGTCTGAAATGATTTCACCCGCAAACACGTGAAATCACACACACACACACACACACACACACACACATGCACAAACATCTCTTGGTCTCCTGACACAATCTCACTGATGCATATAGAAAGAGATCCTTAATGCAATTTAGATTTGTTAGACCTGAATCATTTCTATATCTCTCTCTCTCACACACACACACACACACACACACACACACACACACACACACACACACACGCGCACCCACACCACTCTGCTACTGTTCTTTTGTTACTTTGTGCCTCAGCTATGTATATTCACAAATGGACAATCGTACTGCTCGTCGTGTGTGTGTGTGTGTGTGTGTGTGTACCTACATTATCATGGACTATGTGGGTTTGCTAAGTAAGCTCTCCTGGCATGGAGTAAAAGTCATGCTCTCGCTCTCGGGAACGTGACTGCACCCACGCTCGACCTGTGCTGACCTCAGTGCACACACACACACACACACACACACACACACACACACACACACACACACACACATGCTTGTTGGACAGTGCACAAATGTCAACAGACAAACCCATACACACTCCACCACAGGTTTCTTCTCATACACACAACATGTTTTCAGAGGATGCAATGTATATATATATATATATATATATGATATACAGTATTTGATGCATCGATTTGCCATTTATATTTTGATGCACCGTTTTGGACATATTTGCCTAAAAAACTATTTATTTATAAATAATTAAGTGATTAATAATTTGTTGCCAATATTTGATAACTATTTCTCAAGCGCATTCTCTCAGCACCACTGCAATGACATATCTTCAACACTAGAGACTGAGGCGTGTTCTGAGAGTCACATAGAATACAGATTAACATGGCAGAGGCAGAGCTGCACCTAAAGGAAAAGAACATCTGGTTATATTTAATAATTTTCACACTACAAAGATGTGTTTGTGAAAGGAATGAATGCATTATTATGCATTATAATTCACTGATGTAAATTGATGATTTGCTGTCTGTCTAAACGAAATAAATAAAAGCGAACTTTTTTCCATTTATTGCATTGAATCGCATCGTGTTGAATCGAATCTAAATCAGATCGCGCTGCATTGTAATAGTGGTGAATCGTATCGCGTCGGTTACTGCTTCATATGTATCCTAAATGTATCATATCATTGGCTTTGCATCGAAATGCGAATTGCAAATTACATGTAGCCATTTCCATGTGTTGAGTCTTAAAATATCAGGGTGTATTTTTTACAGTTCAGATTTCTTTTTTTACCTGTTGAATTTTTAGGACCCTCAAAATCCAGAGATGTTCCAGGTTTTGAAAGCACCGTGGCATGACACCCCTTGACTCACATCCCTGTTTGTTTTTTTTTAAAAGAAAAGGAGAAGTTTCACAACTCTGGTCAGATGTTGTCAAAATCATAAACTTTTTACAGGAATTGGAGACTATGATCATGTTTAGAAAAGAAATTCGAGTATCGTAGTGGGAGTGGTTCGTGAGGTCAAATACGACAGTGCGGAGCGTTTCTGTGCAAGTTTGACATAAAATGCAGATATTTAATGCTGTTATTATTTTCTTGTTTGTAATTTGTTGGACTGCACAAAACCTGAGCTACAATCTTGTAAATCAAATTCGCTTGTATATGGACAAATGTAGGTTTTTTTTCAAACTGGTACCACAAATTTGGGGCAAACAATTTTATCCAGCATAAGAATGTTCCTGTGCACAAAGCCAGCTCCATGAAGACATTTCATGGAAAAGTTTGAGTGGAAGATCCCCTGCTGTAGCACTCCAACCCTATTGAACTTGATGAGTGCACCCCAGGCCTCCTCACCTACTCACCTACATCAGTACCTGACTTTACTAGCACTGAAAGGGTGTCAGGATTATGGCTCTGGATTCTTGGTTCTTCCTCACACTCCATGCTACTGTAAATAAATGATCTCTTTTTGTGAGACTTAGATGTTCTAAACACTCAGATTCAGGTGAATAGATCATGTGACTTAGCATGTGAGGTTACAGAGGCTGCATTCATTATTCATTTTCTTTCATCATTAGAAATGGAAACCGGGTTCTCATTATTGATATCATACTGCTAGCATAGCGATATAACTGCTACTGCTGGTAATGTACTAACTAAAATGTTAATAAATGACTAGCATGGCCTTGATGCTAGCATTGGAATCTGTAGGAGATATTCCTCAGGGCTTGTGTATGAATGCTCTGTACTCCGACAGCAAGGTAAGAAGGTGGTCACGGTGAGCTGGTAGCTGTTTTTCTGCCGACCGATCAACACGTTTATTATTTTATGCACACACACTCCGGGGTGTGTTTTCAGGCTGCGTGGACTGCAGTGACTCAGTGTAACAATGTTCTTCACGGTTGGGTTTATTATCGTCGTCTCTCCTCCCGTCCTGCTCGATTGGGAGGGAGAGTGAGCCAAAAAATGAAGAGCTAGCAGGAGCGGGAAACGCTAATGAAAACGAATGAAGTGTTCCAACT
>MU551577.1:9119839-9124839 GCA_024362625.1 Silurus asotus
GTGTGTGTGTGTGTGTGTGTGTGTGTGTGTGTGTGTGTGTGTGTGTGTGTGTCTGTGAATGTGTGTGTTTATTCACGTTTGCTTTACATAGCATGAACTTTGAGGCGCATCTTTATGTTTATGCCTCACACATTTTTCAAAAGCTGTAAAACAGAAAAAAAATCCCCCTGTGTGTATGACTCACGCTTTTGATTTTGTATTAACCAAACAGAGATGGCATGTAGTAATTAGACCACACACACACACACATAGACACACACACACACACACACACACACACACACACGTTCATTTGCGTCATGCAGGAGAGTCACGCTGTGGACTAAACTCTTCTGTCCTTGGCACATCCTGGTACTAGTGGACATGTTTACAGAAAATTCAGACCATGTATTAATATATTGAGGTAATGAAGCAACACACACACACACACACACACACACACACACACACACACACACACACACACACACACACACACTCTTTCTGTGTCTCTGTGGTAAAATCACCATGGTGACCACTTTTTGTCAGTTTACAAAATGCGCCTGCTTACAAATGTGTGTGTGTGTGTGTGTGTGTGTGTGTGTGTGTGTGTGTGTGTGTGTGTGTGTGTGTGTGTGTGTGTGTCAATGTGTGTCAATGTGTGGGTAAATATTTCCCAAGGATGACTACTGAAAAATGTCAATAGATAGATAGATAGATAGATAGATAGATAGATAGATAGATAGATAGATAGATAGATAGATAGATAGATAGATTATATCTACAGACACTATACTATGTAACTCTGTAGCACTGTAATGCTTTTAAATTGTAACAGCACAGTAGAGGAGGCGAGAGCTTATTGGTCAAGTCATTGGATTTTGAATTCATAGGTCTTAAGTTCAAATCCCAGCCACACGAAGTTGCCCCTTCTGATCAAACCCCATAAGTGCTCAGTTGTATAATATAAAAAAAAGAAAAAGGAAGTCACTCTTAATAGGGGCATTTGGCACTACAGTATGGAACACACGGCACTGTAATACTTTCACATTATAACCCTACAGTATGTGACACTGTAACACTGCACTGTAATACTTTCAAATTGTAACCTTACAGTATGTGACACTGTAACACTAATCACTCTAAGGCTTTTACACTGTAACACAATACTTTCACATTGTAACACTACAGTGTGTAACACTGTAACACTTCACTGTAATACTTTCACATTGTAACACTACATTATGTAACACTGTAACACTGCACTGTAATAATTCCACATTGTTACACTACAGTATGTAACACTGTAACACTGCACTGTTATACATTCACAGTGTAACACTACAGTATGTAACACAATAATACAATCCCTGCAATTCTACTATTCTTGTACAATACATGGACAAAAGAATTGGAACACCAGATTATTCCTGCCATATGTGATTCTTCTCCCAACTGTAACCACAAAGGTCTGGCTTCTCTTGACAGTTCCTCTGTTTACAGCAATCTGTAATAATGCTGTCATTTAATTTAATACCCATGTTGTGTTTCACCTATAAAAGGAATTTACAGATGCTCGTTTGGTTGCCTGACCTGCAGTCCAGTGCTCGTCTTGCAGCAGGTTCGGTAAAAGGTCAATCCGTTATGCGAACATGTTAATGCATCTGCAGCCATGTTAATATGCGCAAAGTATGTACAGTAACATGCCATATATAACTCTGTTGCTTGACACAGTGTCAGAGAATCTAGATGAACATTAAACAGGTTGTACATCACACCTCCAGGGTCTGGGGTTCAACTCTGGTTAGCATCTGTCTGAGTTTATTTATTTATTTATTTTTCCCATCAAATGCGAGTGAAATATAAATATATATGGTGTATACATTCGCTGGAAGATGAATAAAAAAAAACCCTCTCATTTCTCAAGCGTGTGGTTTTTATTTATTAATTTTGTTCGAGCATCTCTTGACAGTCAAAGACAAGCAGCTCTAACCGACCTTTCATCAAATCCACCAACTTCAGAACAAACCAAAGTGGAGAAGAAAGAAAGAAATATGATGGCGTGTGTGTGTGTGTGTGTGTGTGTGTGTGTGTGTGTGTGTGTGTGTGTGTGTGTGTTATTTTTTTTCTTCTGGAAAGAGCTGCTGCCTCTTCAGATCGATGCCGTCAGCCAACAGAAGGCTCCTGGAGGAGATATGAGAAGGAGCAGCGTCTCTTTTTCTCCTCTCTCAGAAGTTCAGCCACTTCAGCCTTTCGGTCTCAGAGCCTACGCTTCTCCCTGGCAGGGAAGAATAATCAATCAATCACTCTCACACACACACACACACACACACACACACACACACACACACGTGTACATAAAGCTTTCTTTTCTTCAAGCCTTGTATTTCTGGGCCACACTGGAGCAAGGAAATTAGAATCAGAAACCTGGCAAGTTCTCATAAAAATAATAATAAGAAGAAGAGGACGAAGAAGAAGAAGAAGAAGAAGAAGAAGAAGAAGAAGAAGAAGATGATGATGATGATGATGATGATGAAACAGTGCATTTCCACCAAAAAGCTCAACCTTCTCCTGCTCATCTCCATGTCCTCTAACTGATCATTAACTTCTAACCCACCAAGATCTGTTTTTTTTTTTGCCAGAATTGATGTCCTTATCTTCCTGTTTCCTCTTGTGGAATCACAATTTTAAGTGCAGTTCAAAATTATTTATTTCTCTTTATTTCTGAAACTTGCTACACCAAACCTCACACTTCTGAAGAATTCAGGGAACATCACTAAAGATCAGAGCAAGACCAGAATGTTTGGCTCCCAGCCAGTTGTAACCCAGCTACATGGATCCTTTTGCTCTTAATTATTATGATTTAAAAAATTATTTATAGTCCATTTAGGCATTAAATCAATACATTGAACTGTAGCACTGAGTTAGCAAGCTAGCTAGTTTGTGCAAAATGACACTATTATCACCAGGGACAAAATAAATAATACAAAAACAAATTAAATTAATTAAAAATGTAATAATTTGCTCCATTTCTACTTGACAGCTGCTAAAACATCTTTGCTAGCTAGTTAAAAAAATAGCAAGCGCGTACTTTTGCAATTTAGCACACTGTTGCCATTTTGAAAATAAGGGTGTTATGTCACTCTTAGCATATTTGCGTTAATAATGGATATTGTGCCTGTTGCTTCATAATAATAGTCAGACTGATTGCAAATATCGCTAATTAGCCTTTTTTTTTTTCAATTGGATTGGTGGATTTCAAATACATGTGTTGTGAGTTAATGAGTTAATATGAAAAAAAGAACAAAAACATTTCCATAACAAGACTGAGGCTTAATGTCACCAATCATTGAGTTCAAATAGCATAACAGGTAGTTAGCATAACATTCATCAGCAAGCTAAAATGATTGATTTGTCAGAGTAGTTGTTAAAAATGTAATTGGTACATTCATCTGCATGGAGCGCTAAAATGAGCAAACGTGTGATACAAAGCGTATTGATACACAACTCATTGAAAACAGAACACGTTGTGCTTTCGTTCTACTATAGGCTGAATGATTTCATCAAACACACCCCCTGAGGTCTTAATGAGCTAACCACAGGGTGCTGATGCTAATTACAAGCTACTTGACTCCACTAATCAAACACACTCCAATGCTAATGGACTGCGAGTGTCTAACAGGACAACACACACACATAGACAGAAAACCGAAGGGATTTAGGAACAAGCGTCTGGACGTCTGCACCACGAGAAGGTCGTCTGCAGGACGTTTTTGGAAACGTTATTTATTTCCTCATAAAATGTTGACAGGTGTCGCAAACAAAATGACGTTATGATCGAACCAAAGGCTTTTAATGGTGTATTGATTTTCTGGCTATGCTTTTTTTTTTTATAGAAAATGTTCAATGACATCACTGGTGTGGTTGAAAAAAAGTCTTTCATAATGGCAGTTTGAAAAAATGGGAGATTGGTTTGCTTCTCTACTGAATATTTATTATTAATTCGATTCTAATGCCGAACATGCCCAAAGTTTAAAAACACGATTTGGATGTATGACAGAATATTTCGGTGTCAAATTCACTACTTCCGGCTTCGTATAAGTTTTGGAAAGGATTTTTTTCGTTTTGGTCCTTCATGACATCATAAAGGTAGAATTTCTTACATTGGCGCTTCTCCTGGAGAAAAGCTCACACACAGCGAGAGCAAGAGCCACGCCCCTCACCGTGATTTATTCAGTTATGGTAGTCGTCAATGTGCTGCACAGGATTCGCTCGAGATGAACTCGGGATTCGATTCTGGGTCAAATTTATACGGCTGGATCTGATTGTTAGTTCATTTATAAAGTTTTTGTTCCTGTTTTATTAATAGCGATGTCACAGCCCACAGACGATTGCAACTCAAAAAGCTGCAATACGCAAAATGCAACTCTTTAGCTCCGCCCAATCAGCTTGGCTGTTTTCAAAGAGAAGCGTAAAGCTGTATCTTTCTTTTATAAATCTGAACTTAAGGTTATTTGAAGATATGAATAATGCAATACTACTCTATAAATAAACATGGCATAAACTGCATGTGTTATGTCTCCTTTAATTCATTTAAAACTAGCTATCATTTGTCTCAAATCAACACGAGGGGGGAATTCAGTCTTGAAGTTTTGATTTTATTCAGCCCAGTCTGCTCACTAAAAAAAAAAAAAAAAAAAAAAAAAAAAAAAAAATTTTTTGGGGGAAAAAAAAAAATAAGAAAGATTTTGATGCGAAGAGAAGATAAAACAATGGTTTACTTTGTATGTGAGAATCATGGAGCTGTAAGTGCTATATTCCCAATGATGGCTGGTTATTGGCTAGAAAGTGCTTGATCCCCTTAATCGCTGCTTTCACTTTTTCTTTGTAGAGTGGTTTTAACAATGGACATTGTCTTAAAACATCTTTACAGAGATAAAGAGGTGGTAAAGTTATATAAAGTAATGTAAAGTTTAAAGGCTATAAATGTGGTCCTTATAATTTTAAATGTATCCCTAATG
>MU551577.1:9127339-9143878 GCA_024362625.1 Silurus asotus
ATGAGTACTCTCCACTGGGTGTAAACAAAACTCTGAAAGCGAAGCTACGGTGAAAACAGCTGTTATGCACAATGTTAAAACATTTGATGAGCAAGCACTTGGTCCAGCTGTTGACCTGCCTCGCCTTTTTTGTACATAAGAATGATGGGATCTTTTGCTGTGAAGACTGTTGCTTCATCTCAGGGTTGTACCTGCCCAACCAAGTTTTATCACTGGTTATGATCCTCGACATGAAGAAGTGGTCGTCCACAGCACACTGGCGGAGTTCTAGGTAGACTTCGTCCCGGTGTTCCCTCTGCTCCAGGGTCAGCAGCCTGGGGAGGAACTTGAAAGCAACATGCCGCACGTACAAATCACACATGAGGATTCCATGAACTGTTCTGTATGACACAATGGCAGCAATGCTGTCGATTATTTCCCGATGATCATCATGCACGAGCTGCCATAAAGTTTTGCTATTTTTATGGGTTGAGCTTGTTGAAGGTCTTCCTGAACTCTCGTCATCGCTCTGCTTATGAATTGTTATGACTTGCTGAATTATGCCAAATGTATAAATTTTATTTGAAAAATCTGACACACATATACACACAACCTTTCACACAAACACCGAAGGAAAGCATGTTTTAACTCCACTCTGACTACTCAAAACCTACCCTGTGTTAATACATACTGTGATAAAATCAACAGCTCAGGTTTTAAATGTTCTACTCTTCATCATAAAGAGACCTGACAGTAAAATTCATGACAGTATTAAGATTTTATTTAATCAATCAATCAATCAATCTATTAATCAAACGTATTTTATGTTTGAATAAAATGATTGTTTCCTCGTAATCTTCCATTCTGAATATACAAAGAAACATACAGTAGAAATAGTTTTTAGATTTCTAGTCTAGTTTATTTTTTTTTACTTTTTTATCTTAAATGATTGATCTTGGAAAATTCCTGCCATTTTAACAGAGGTGTGTAGATATTTTTAATCCACTGTATGACACTATACATTTCCACACAGTCCAGGAAGCTCCAGGAAGTTTCAGAACAGAATTGTCTATTGCTCGAGACTTTTCTTTAGTATGACATGTCTCATGTATACGTTTTCAACAGATCAGTAATAAAACCTGGAGACCTTGTGTGGTCCCGAGTGAAGTCCGGTTACCAAGTGGACTGAACATCCAGAAGTTCTAAAAATGTGGTTTAAAGAACGAATGAATACATTGTGAACTCACACAGAACTTATTTTGAAACAATTTATCTCATTTCATCGATCTTGTTCTCCATCTTCTTCATGTCGTCAATGCTCGGGGGATTGTTGTTGATTTTTATTCTTTGCTCGGTAAAGTTTCGTTTTTCGGCACTTGAACATTTATGACTAACAAATGATTTTTTACAAAGAAGTTTGCAGCCCTATGTGTATCTTCTGAGGCACCGTTCATGATAATGTACATCTCCAACATCAGAGCAGTGATGGTATTTTGCTTGGGGAAGGTCTTCCTGAACGATTACGATGTTAAACTTCTGATTAAATGATTGTGAGTTCAAATCCCAGCACTACCCAGTTGCTACAGTTGGGCCCTTGATCAAAACCCTTACCCTGCAAGTCCTCTTTTGTGTAGTAAGATATCTTATAAGTAAGATAATTGCATGGATAAGGGCGTCTACCAAAATGCTGTAAATGGTTGAATATTAAATTATTTACAATTTAGAATTGAATTGTGCATATATAACAATTTGTGGATTTTTAGCTTCACTAACTGGCCATAAATATAGCAAAGTAGAACTCGGCTACACAACTCAAAGTTTTTATTTCCATCATCTGGTCCTGTACAGCTTCTCCAGTACAAGCGGTGTGCATGTATATGATTGTGTTTTCATGTTCCAAATATAAACCAGCATATTGCTTTATAATTAGGGATTGTCTTCATAATACCCGAGTGGCTGATACAGCACTATTAGCTCGCATAATAAGTCATTGTTTCAGGCCTAAATGCTTCATTTGTGCGGAGCAGGCGAGGCGAGGCGAAAAAAAAAAAACCCTGCGAAATGAATGTCTGCACATTTATCCTCACGCTCGCTTTCATTTCCCCGCCACTGTTTTCAGGACGGCCGTAAAACTGACACTCGGCATCGGCGTTAAAATAACGGGACACGTCCGTGCCAAGGCAATCAAGCCGACACAAAAAGAAAAGAAAAGAAAGAAAGAAGGCACCCATTAACCACGACACTAATCACGGTGAGCACGGCTGACCTACGCCGTCACCCGGAGCTCGCTGACATCCCCGTGTCTGAAGCATTGAGTCGATAAAACAAAAAAAATGGTGGAATTTGATTAAGACTATAAATTTCATTAAAATAATGGCAGATGGTAATCCGGGAGATTTGGTTTATGTTTGTTTTTGCGCTCCGCGGCCCAGAACGCTCCGATTCGAGATAAAGAGGAGATTATTCATGTAGTGATGGTTACCTGGAGGATTAGTTCAACATCCAGGGAATAAAAAGGTCATACGAAGGGGTCATTGTGTTTCAATAAACAACTGTAGAACACAGCAAAGCTGGAATCAATGATCTCAGCTGATGAAATGGCATCATTTGAATCATTTAATCCGTCCAAAACAATTTCAGATTAAACGAGATTGAATGGAAGATGAATGCAGGGTGGAGGAGATGATATTTTTTATTTCAGAAAAAGACAGAATTACCAAATGTAATCCAGGGAACGCATTGTAAATGGCTGGGTTTGGATTTGCTCTGATGTTGTACAGTTTGTGGTTTCCCCCTGAGCGGTGTGAAGTATGTGTCCAACATAAGGTAAGCTTAAATACAACCAAGTCGTCAGTTAAATTAGAATTCTAGCTCAATAGGATTGAAAAGCTTTCACATAAACTCCTCGATCGATCTGAAATTTCAGTGAGATTAAAACGAGGTGTAGACCTGAAAAGAAAAGAAGAAATGAAAAGAAATGCAGGGTCCATGGGGGCAGAGTGGTTTTTGGGTATATGCTGGAGGGCAATATTGGGTCTCAAAATATGAGATGGTTTTAAAAAGACTTTCAAAACTCGCTCTGTTTACACTAAAGTACTTCATTGGTCTACGTTTACACACTACCATGTTCACAATACTCTCTTGTACAGGAATGCAGCGCTCTGAGAGTTCCTGCCATTTCTGCAACGTGTCCTGGAAGTCTTTATCTCTAAGCGTGTCATGCTGGAACAGGTTTGGGTCTCCTAGTTCAAGTGAAGGGAAAATTTCATGCTACTGCAACCCGAAAGACATTCTGTACAATCGTGTGCCTTTAGATTTGCCGCAACAGTTTGGGAACTAGATATGGCTGGAAAAGTCAGGTGTCCCAATACACCAGAGCATTCTCAGGTGGACCCACATGCTTCCCAAAGAAGCATGTTTGCTGACCAATCATCAATCAGGGTTGATGAATTTCTAACAATCTAAAAGTCTCTCTAAAAATGAGTATAGAGTTTAAATAGTGCAGCAAAGGTAAAATGTTCTACTATTAAGTAGCTCCAAAACAAGTCCAAAAATAAATAATTAACAGTCAAAGAAAGGAAGGAATAAATAAATAAAATCTTTTTTAAATTGCATTTGCCTTCTTCATTTAGCCTTCTTGACACAGAAGGAAGGACCCATTAGGATACTTTATTTTATGTGTTTTTAAATATTTTTTTGTTAAAAAATAACAATGGCGGATATTAAAGGTTACGTCCTCGAGCTTGTACTTCTCATGTTTCATTTAATCAGCTATGTCGAAGGTTTAGCTCTTTAAACACATGCAGGCTTCGCTAATTAATGAGTACAGCGATGCTGATTGTTGCTCTTCATGGCTTATCTACAGGGAGCTCATTTGATCAGGAGCCTGAAACATCTGATCAGAGGCTTGCTGTAAAACCCAAATGTAGCTGTTATGTATGAAACCCTAAAGAAATCCACAATGGTGTGCTAAATTTTGTTTTCCTTTTTTTTATGGCCTAAACAGTAAATAGAGCCAAAAAAACAACAGGGAGTCTTTCTGTTTTCACAAATCCCATTTATCGAGAACGTACACGTCGGTGTGAGCTGAGCTCTCCAGCTGAGAACAAACACAGCAGCGATCTTTATGAACCCTAGCTAGATTCACACCTACTATTATTATAACTTTAAATGAGGTATCTTGGGTAAGTTTATGTAAAAGAATAAGACATTGTAAGAAGATTCCTATTGGTTGTCATCTGTCTCTTAGTGTCTTTTCAGTTCTTTTCTTGTAGTTTACTTGAATAGGAATGTAAATATAAAATACCTGTTTGGGGTTGATTTCAGTTTGAAGTGTTTTTTTGGACATTTACGAGTTACGAGCCATTGCATCCTGTTTCCTTTTACTGATAACAGCACTTGTATTTAAATGCAGTGTTTACGGCACCATTTTGCCCCTTTGTTTGTTTTTTAATGTTGTCTGTTTTTCTTACAGTCAGGTCTTGAGTTTGAGTTCATGTTAATGTTTATGTTTTGTTTCCGCATTTCTTGTTTGTTATATTACGTGGTCGCTCAATGGTTAAAATGTTCGGCTTCTTCTTAGACTTTTGGCTGTTCTTATTAGGGGGCGCCACAGCAGATCATCCGTCTCCATACCCCCCTGAACTCTACATCTGCCTCTTTAACACCAACTACCTACATGTCTTCCCTCACCACATTCATAAACCTCCTCCTTGGCTTTCCTCTTTTCCTCCCTCCTGGTGTCTCCATCCTCAGCATTCTTCTACTGATATACCCCATGTCCCTCCTCTGCACATGTCCAAACCATCTCAATCTCACCTCCCTCACCTTGTCTCCAAAACGTCCTACATGCGCCGTCCCTCTAATAAACTCATTTCTAATCCTGTCCATCGTCGTCACTCCCAACGAACATCTCAACATATTCAGCTCTGCTACCTCTAGAAAACACACAATGTAACTATATCTGAAAAACAAGAATTAAAAAAAAGGCCTTAGGAATAAATGATGGAAGAAACACCTGAATTGGAAACTAACTCTAACTCTAAGTAAGGAACCTCTAACTTGTCACATGACCCGTGGGCTTGTTCGTGAGAATTTTTAAAGTAGATCAAATAAAGGTTTTGTGCGCATGATCATTTATTAGAAATCAATTAGTGTTTGTCATTAAAATCATTCCATTAATAGATCAGTGTGCTGAGAGTCACAGTTTCACATAAACTGAGTTCATTAAGCAAAGAGTCTTGTTATAAACATGATAATAGGAACATTAGCCGTTATAAATCATATTACTTTGATACTTAAGTACATTTTAAGTCAAAAACTTTTGTACTTTCACTCAAGTGAATGTTTAAAGGTCTCCCATTTACTTGATTCATATTTTGCAGACTTTATCTCTACCTTTCCTTAACTACATGCTTTGTGTACTTGTACTTTGTGTCCACCACTGTGAGCTATAGAGGCAGAACCAGGAAGTCAAATAAAATGACAAAAGTACATCTGCTGTATTTGTATTTGGCTAAATGTCATATCTCTGATACACAAAAACAGAAAGGAAATAAAAGAAAACGCCCCCTCAACTTGGAATTCCTACTCTGAGGCTCTCAGCACTGAGCTATAGAGGAGATTCTAGCATTTTCTTTAGATCCACCAACATCCAGACAAATTCGTTGGTTAGATCTATAACAGTTATCGGTTCAGTGGTCTGATGTATAACAGGCTGTCCAGAAATTCAGGAATCGATGAGATTAAAGTTGCAAATACTCAATTTTATATTTATTATTTATTAAAAAACAAGTATCTTTTATAAGAACTATATACAAAATGTAGACAAAAGTTAGTGGACACCTGATCGTAAGATCGGTATGTGCTTGTTTTTTAACATCCCATTCCACATCTAGTCTTCATCTACTCTCACAATCATCTCCACTCTTCTAGGAAGATGTTTTACTAGATTCCGTGGAGCCTCATTCATCTACAAGGGTGTTAGTAAAGTCTGATGTAGGTGAGAAGGTGAGGAGGCGTGGGGTTCAGTCAGTTTTCACATTAGTCCAGTTCTATATGGACATTTTTTTTATAGCAGGAGATCTTCCACATCTTCCGAACTATGTAAAGTATTTCATCATGGAGCTGGCTTTGTGCACAGGGGCATCATGTTCAAACAGGTTTGGGTCTCCTAGTTTGAGTGAAGACGTGCTATACAATTGGAAAATGCTGATATACCAATAATTGTATATTCTGGATATACTGTTATAATGGAAATAATGGGGTGAGCATTAAAAAAATAAAAACTATAAATACTACACATCAGGTGGTTATGAGTCGGTCAACAAGTCACAAATATGTGGTATTAAAATTGCAAATCTTTTTCGGATGATATTTATTATAAAAATATTATATCTATTATTATCCTGGTATGTTGTAATATTACTTGTTAATACTCTGTGTGTTGTGATTTGACAGATCTCAACGCTCATTTATACAACTGAGCAGTTAAAGATCAAGGGCCTTGCTCAGGGGCCCAGCAGGGGGCAGCTTGGCAATGGTGTAATGTGAACTAATGGCCCCCCAGTCAAAAGTGTCTTGTCTTAATTACTGAGCTAGCGCAAATATCAAAAACCCGGAAAATATAAACAAAAATTTCGCTGAAGCTTTTCATAACTGTAGAGTTCTGAATATATTTTGAGTAAAAAAAAAATCATTAGGGATTGTGGATACGTACCAAACACAGTCTTTGTATTGTTTTCTCCTTCGAATGCATAAGCATTTTCTTTTTTTATTTTGTTTTGTGTTCTGAGCTTGATGTGAATAGCAGTGTGTGTGTGTGTGTGTGTGTGTGTGTGTGTGTGTGTGTGTGTGTTTTCATTTGGGCATGAGCCATCTTTACTAATAGAGCTCAGTCCAAAATGGAGAGAACTGTGTGTTTTGCCAGAACTGTGCTGCAGAAAGGCAGAATCAATGGGGAGCAGATAATGGAGAGGCAGATTCGGTGGACGGCTTAGAAAACCTGGATTTTTTTGGTAATTGGTCCAGCACGGGTGCGAAAGCAGTCTGGAAATGTGCGAGCTGCGGAGCTGGAAAAGTCAACAAATTGATTAAATGGGCACGAGAGCCAATCTCTGCTACCAGATAACCTTTCGAGTCACATGTTGAAATGCTCTCCAGTGCTACATCATTTTGGGAAAATGGCTCGTGTCCATTTCGTAACTAGGTGTTGCTGCTAGAAAGTAGGACACCGAGGCGGATACGCTGTCTGAACATACCTCTAGCTTTAGTTTATAGGAAGATCCCCAAACATGCACACATACATATTCACACAATTTGGAATTCTCATCATCATGGCCTGCAGTCAGTAAGCACTCGAAACCCTCCGAGTGCAGCTCAATCTAACCATCAGATTATGGATTACTGTAATCCATTCAGCTAAAGGGTAAAGTCGCAACAACACACAGGCTCATTCAATCACATCCGATCGTGTGTGTGTGTGTGTGTGTGTGTGTGTGTGTGTGTGTGTGTGTGTGTGTTTTGCAATTCAATCACCACTATAAATCACTGACGCCACTTTGGAATTGGTTAAAAAAAAAGAACTCGAGGCCGTATAACACACTGTTGATGGTTTTTTAGGAACTTCCTGCATTTTGATGAACTGATAACATGCATGCATGATTTTGCAGACAGTCATTCCGTGTGTGTGTGTGTGTGTGTGTGTGTGTGTGTGAATAACTACACACTTTAGTCATCACCGCTGTCTTTTCAAACCCAACAAAACAAACAAAATGCTCCACTTCCTGTTTGTTTGTGCTGCAAGATTGAAAGAGGACACGGGAACTTGCGTTTTCTGAGTGCAGACTCATATTATTTGAAATATTCTGCTAGAGGTTTTAAGGTAAAAACATAAAATACAGGATGCAGATGTCATTTTGCAATAACAAAAGAGACACCTAACACCTTACTCCTTCTCCTCTGTTGATGTTGAAATGATTTTAGACCAGGTACAAAATTTCTATCCTCTGTCACCCCTCCAAACCATTGACTCCGCCCACCCACCACAATGCTCCACCCTCACAAATTATTTGCAACCTTCCATAAAAAAGCTTAAACACATTTATTAATCATTGCAAAATCGCCTTAATTCAAGTATGTAAATATATACCATATATTAATCTTCATGAAATTATATAATTTATATAATTAAAATTCTTGAAAGTGACGGCGGCAGGCAGGGGGCGCTGACTGGCACCCCCTTAGCTGGATGCCTAAAAATGGTGCTGTTTGCATCTAATTAACAGAACATCCCAAGAGCACCAAAAGATGAGGAAGATATGTGCCCATTATACACATTCAAACATGTTTATATCTATAGCAGTAATTAAAAGTAAACCAATTTACCCTCTCTCATGTTTTAGGAGGTTGGTGGAAACTGGTTAAACTGTCATGAACCCATGCAGACACCAACGGTTACCTGACCCCAAGGTCAGACTAGGAAATCCAGAGTGGCTCACATTTATCTCATTCATTCAACTAAGCAGTTATGGGCATCGCCCAGGGGCCCACAAGCGGCAGCTTGGAGTGGTTGAGATTAGAACTGATGACCTTTGGATCTAAAATCAAAGGTGAATGAGGATTCTAGTGGTCCTGTGGTGTTTCCTTTTAATACTGAATGAGGTATTTTTCAGGGGATAATCATGTGCATTATTAATTGTGCCTGGTGTGTTTCTTGGTGCATCTTGTAATTTTTTAAGGAATCTTCCTTTGGTTGCAACAGCCTTGTTCAGAGATTTGCTGCACAGAAAGCATATAGCAAACATGGCTGTCATACTCTGATGCTTCCGAACCAGGAAAAAAAAAAATAAAAAATAGGCAGAGACACTGACAGTCACAGTGAGCTGAGGAAAAAGCTTGCATTCGGAAGACAGCAAAGCTCACAATGCTGGTGTTGTAAGAGCGTTGCAATCAGTAAGTTTCCTGCACTTTTTCCTACCACTATTCTAACAGAGCCTGTCAAAGTCCTAATAAATAGGTGGTGAAAAAAAAATAACAAACAGCCACAGAAACCCACCTTACACTTCCATCTGCCTCCACACACTTGTCTGGGGTTTGTTTTCTTGTCTATAGTGTCTAGTTGGCAAGCAGGATTGTTGCTTAATTAGCTCTTCTTCCACTCCAGCAGGCAGGGCAGACAGCAGGCTTTGAGGTCAAGATTAAATTCCTCCATGCTTTCCATTCTCAGCCCACAGTCCAGCACATAGTAAGAGTTAGAGCCCAAAAAGATCCATGTAGCTGCTGTTTCAGCAGAACCTCACCTCCAAGATTTTTTTCCCCCTCCACCCACCAACATCCCACACCCCGCACGGTGAGAACAAGGAGGCTGAAGCAGAACAGACAGAAGAAAGGAAGAAGAGAAAAAGCTGACATCTTGTTTTTTTTTTTCTTTTTGATATGTCATTCAGGCAGCAGTAAGCAGACTCTCTTCACCTCCCCAAGACTACCACGTACCAAATGTGTATTTTGCAGAGCATTTCAAAGCAGAAGAGTGTGTTGATTTTTTAAAACGTCGATCAGATTACGATTTAGGGCCACAGTTGCTGCACAGCACTCCGTAGACTTTGTACAGTTTCACAGGTTTATGTTTGCTAATTTGTAAGATGTGACAAGCAGAGAGGATTAGGTGGGGGTGGAAATCCTTTATCTCGCATTTTTCTGCAGCAGACTCAAGGACAATTCAGGTAAATACCATGACCAGGCATGACATCATGACCACCGAACAGGCATGACAACCTGCTAATATTGTGTTGGTCCCACTTATACTGCCAAAACAGTCCTGACCTGTAAAGCATTAACAGCATTAACTTCTTTAGCAATTTAAGCTACAGCTACTTGTCTGTTGGCTCCCCACATGCGTCAATGACCCTGTCACCGGTTCACCACTGTTCCTTCCTTGGAGCACTTTTGATAGATACTGACCACTGCAGACCAGGAGAGCAGCACAAGAGCCCACAAAAGCAGCAGTTTTAGAGACGCTCTGACCCAGTCGTCTAGACGTCACAATTTGTCAAACTCTTTGAGGACAAACTGTTCACTTGCTGCTGAATAAATAAATCCACCCACTAAAAGATGCCATAATAAAGATATAATTGGATAAACCAGTCTTAATGTTGTGCCTGGTCAGTGTATATAGATGATCTCTTAATGTGTCTTTTGAGGAGGCATAGAGGTTAATGAAAAATGTAAAATATGCATTTCCTTTTCTGCAAATGTAAAAAATAATAAATATCGAATATTGCAAAAAAATGTATAAAAAGAGCGAGACAGTCGATGTTGTTGCATAAATCTCTACTTGACTGGCAACCAGGTAAGAATGGCAGCTCATCAGGATCTTTCTTGAGAAATTGAGAAGATTGAATCTGGCAATGCCCAACTTGTCTTGGTGTGTGGTGTAATTCTGTACTTTTTCTCTCCATTGGAGTCATGTAAGTATTTGTTTAGTGGTCTTGCTCTCTTAAATTCAGACTACTGCAACTTGTAGACTTGCCCCCCGCACATCATCGGACCCCAGTATCTGATTTAGAATGCAGCTGCATATTTTCTTTTTGACCTCTTGCCACATCACCCCATTGCTTCATCCTTCCACTGGCTTCCTCTTACTGACACCTGTCTACAAAGTAAAGTAGGGATCTACTATCTACTCAAAGGCACTTGCTCTGCACCACCTCTGGCAAAGCTCTACACACCATCTCTCGTCATACAACTAATGAATTCATCAAAGCTCTGCTCCCCCCCAGCTCCCTGGGGAAATGAATAAACTTTGGTTGGCTGGCTGAGAAGCTGATCCAACGTTCTTAAAATGAAGACTGAAACCTAATTTCTTGAGCAAGCACTCGTCTGCAAAAGTTGACACACTTTTTTAGGACTATACTAACTTCTTTCTCACAAGGTGTTAGATTTACCGTATTATTAGTCCATGGGCTATTTGTGTGAGGATAAGGATGTGTTATTGATTGAAACTACCAAGCACCACACAGGACTCTGTACAAGGGCACTGGCCTCACATCAGAGAAATGACTTTTTTCCTACAAAGCCCCTAGCTATGAAATAGCCTTCATATTAGTATTCATAGTTCAGACACTGTCTCAATGTTTTTAAGAAATTATTTATTTTACTGAGCAATTAAAATGATTTTTTTTTTAGATTAAAGGTACAGATCCAGGGTTTTATAGAGAGTTATACTAAACAACTGCCATGTTTTGATCACTCAGATGTGATAGTAATGGAGTGGGACTGTTCGTGGCAGGGTGTCCTCATGCTCATGCAACCTTCTGCCTTTACCTCTTACTTATGCTCTCATTGCTAGACCTGATCTCTAGACTGTAACAACAATATGTACTCTTATATACCACTGTATCCTTATATCATTCCTAATAATCTGTTCTTCCTGTCTTCCAGGGCTCCATGGGTTCTTCTGCTGCCTGTTGTGATGCCAGGGCCCCATCCTGACTTCTATCTTCTGTGTCCTCAACCTTTCAGATTCATTGTGATGTTCTATGCACCTTCCTGATCTTCCTGCTTCTTAGGCTCAAAGATATGTCACGCCTCACCTTCTGCTGCATCAGATAATCTTAGTTAGATACCATAGATTTCACTTCTGTAGAACTCTTGCTGTGTGAATAAAAAGCTGCCACATGCACTTCCCTGCACTGAGGATAGGATCACATATCAATGCACTGAAAAACACTTGGTATCATTTGGTCTTACACTTCTACTCCTGATTCATAATCTGGTAGCACTCAGAATAGGATGGTTTTCCCTTTTTGGGTACTTTCAAGCTTCCTCAAGTCCATTCCTTGCTAGTGTTACCTGTGGCTTGCTCATTAGGGATCTAAAAATAAATTGCATGTCCACGGAGCAAGTTAGCTTGTTATCCCTTTTGTTCGAGAAGCTTTATAGCAGTCATTATAGCATTTGTTCGCTGACCAAACTACAGGACATGAGTTGTTAGTGCATTGACCTTTTTCAGCTAAAGCAAAGCAGAAAGCAAAGCTTGCTGAGATATAGATTAAACCCTAGAATCAGAACTTTAGTTGAAAGCTTGGAGCTGTTGTGTTCCCGAGTGTACAGAAGATACTAAGGTCTTTCTTTTCCGCTTTCCCTGGCATTGTGTGTAAGGAAGTTACTCGGTGAATCCATCATTGTCACACTTTCCAGGTTCAATTTGGCAGATTCGGATTTAAAACATGTGCTTTCCTCAGAAAATTTTTTCGCTGTCCACACGGATGATACAGTGGCTACTTGATTCTCGGCTTAGTGTATCTGCAAAGTGATCTGGGGTCAGTGTGTCGGAGAGACGAGAAGTCAAAACTGGAGCGAGCCGATGCTCACTTTGGGAACTGACTCCGGGACCGGTGACAGGGTTGGGGAGTGGCTGAGCAAGGTGGCATGTGGAGCAGTTTGTCATTCCACAAGAGGGCACTCCACCCATTAGTCATAGTGATGAATTAAATCCTCAAGTCATACACACACACACACACACACACACACACACACACAGGGCAGAGGGAATGAATCAAACAGACAGACTGGCTGTCTGCTGCATGTGGGAGGGCCTTTCAACCAAGAGAACATCTCCAGGGTAAACTCACTCCCTCCCTCTCTCTCTCTCTCTCTCTCTCTCTCTCTCTCTCTCTCTCTCTCTCTCTCTGCATCTCTCTCTCTCTGCACCTCTCTCTATCCATCTGCCTCTCACTGACTTTCCATCCATCTAATTCACTCTCAGTCCTTCACTCTTCTGGTTCTCTCTCAAGCACACAAACATCAGGACCCAAATATATAAAATAGATTGAAAGTGGAAGTGCACTTGGTTAAATGGGATGCTGCTAAACATACAGATCTAAAAATAGCTTCATGCAAAATTCCATCTTAATCACTCTCAGTCCTTCACTCTTCTGGTTCTCTCTCAAGCACACAAACATCAGGACCCAAATATATAAAATAGATTGAAAGTGGAAGTGCACTTGGTTAAATGGGATGCTGCTAAACATACAGTTCTAAAAATAGCTTCATGCAAAATCAGTACAGAGATGTTTACAGAACCAAACTTTATCAGCCATCAAGCCGATACATTATAATATAAGATTTAAGATGGTCCCTGTTTAAGCTGACCACCAGAACTATCAGCAATAACTATTGTGAGGCTGACGAGGAAAACAGAAGTAGTGCTAACAACAAGAAAGGAATAAGCCGGACTAGCAACAAGAACTAACGTCAGCTAGCAATTTGTGCGGATGTGTTACAAGAGTTGTTGGTAGTTCGCTATTTTTTTTTTTTGCTAAACCTCATTGATTCTCTTTCAGGAACTCGATCTGCATCAACAACGATTTCGGAACGCTTCCCCGTCATCCACGCTCTGAATCACGTGTGTAATCCATCCAATGGAAAGCGTGGCGTCAACGGCGGGGTGATGTCATGACCAGGAAGCTATAAAATCACATAGAGTGAAGCCGGTGCCAGCTTCTGTTTGTTCTTGAAGCACTGTGTGTGTTTTTAGTGGTAAGTGGTAAATGTCTGAGAAAATATATATAAAGAAAATTAAGGCAAGCAAAAAGACTAAGAACACCTTCCGGCTGTATGTGGCCGGGAGCGGAGCATGCTAAGTTGGTTCTTGAGGGAGCCGACTGTGCTTATTGCGCTCGCATGTCTTTGCGCAAGCTCCGCTCCCATTAGGCTTCTTAATTAATTAATCATTTTTAATGAATTATTTTTGCTAATCTTGGTGTGGTTCTTGTTAGTCCCACATCTGTCTTTCTTGCTAGTTTACACTGGTTATTGTTGCCAGTCTGCTTTAGTTTTTGTTCAGTCTTACCGCTGTCCTTCTTGCTGGCTCACATTGGCTCTTGTTGATAGTCTGGTTTAGCTCTTGTTGCTAGCCCAACTTCTGTTTACTGGGCTTCATTGTTTACCCAGAAGGTACATTGGGCTGGAGGTTGGTTCTCAACTGTAATGTTCACGATATCTGCATGTGATCAAGGCTCAGCATGTAAGTGAGTCCAAACTGCGGAGAGCAGATGCTTACCTTAGGAAGTGACCCAGGGATCAGTGATGTGGTTGGGGAGTGTCAGCAATAAACCTTATTGAAAGCTCTTGTTCTTGCAGGCTGTGTCTAAACTATTTTCTAGCATTGACTAGCTGCTAGCTTTGCCTTAATGCTTGTTTGTTTTAATGTAGTTCTGAATTGTTGTCACTAATTATTTCTTCTTGCTAGCCCAGTCTTAATTCTTTGTTGCTAGATGTATTATAAATTCTTGCTAGCCCTGCACAATTTCTTGTTCCTTGTGTTATCTTGTTTTTTATTTAAGCAGGAACCATATTGAACCCTTGAGAAAAAACGTAGTCCTAAAATCTTAAAGTCTTAAAGAACCGATGTCTCCTAATTGAGTTCCTCCGGAAAACAAATCAAACGATGCTGTAGAACAGGAGCCCTTAAGAGGGTCCTGCTAAACCTTTTTGTGCGAGTTCTTGGACTGGTGTCAGGTGTGAAGTTCATACTTCTGGTTCTGGTGCAATGGAAAGAAAACCGCTGAACCACTCACATTCCGTTGAATCTTTCGTGCAAATCCATGGTGTTTATTTATATGCCATGTTACACAGTGTGTTTTTCCGCCTCGACGATGTATCCTGACACGCAGCAAATGTGTGTTTAGAAAAATAAACGCTTGGTGCCATGTTATCTGGAAAGATCAAAGCTGCGAGAGTGGATTAACCGATCATCATCATCTCTCTCTCTCTCACACACACACACACACACACACACACACACACACACACACACACACACAAAATAGGGCATAGCTGGAAACATTCAGTCAGATCAGAGCCCATGTTACTCGTCTAACACACAAACAGATACACAAACACGCCATCATGCTCTGCCTCATGTTTCTTATCCTGCCTGAACACACACACGTCTCACTCCAGTTCAGACGAGTGAGATGACAGTGTGTGAACAACATGTACACATCTGTTGTTTGTGTGTGTGTGTGTGTGTGTGTGTGTGTGTGTGTGTGTGTGTGTGTGTGTGTGTGTGTGTGAGAGCTAAAAGCTTGAAAATAGAAAGCATATAAATGTTGTATTGCCTCCTCTGAGACAATAACTCAGCTTTCTGCTCTTTTATATGTTTGCTATTGAGAAAGAGATGGATGGATGGATGGATGGATGGATGGATGGATGGATGGATGGATGGATGGATGGATGGATAGGCAAACTGACAGATGTATGGATTGACAAATGGATTTATCAATGAATGGAAAGGCAATATGACTCAAAGAAAATGAGATTTGTTTGTTATTGAGAAAGCAAGAAAAGGGAATGAATGGATGGATTGATGGATGGATGGATGGATGGATGGATGGATGGATGGATGGATGGATGGATGGAGAGGCAATATTACTAAAGAAGCAGCTACACATGATGTGATGAATAGACAAAAGATGAAATGATGAAGTTAGATAAATACAAACGTGTAAAAACGGAGAGATAGAAAGCAAAAGCGATTGAGAGAGTAACGGAGGGGTAAGCAAAGATAAAGAGGAGGTATAGGAAAAGGAAAGAGAGTAGAGATGAAAAGATGAAAGAGTGTTAGATGAAAAAAGGCCCAAGAGTGGCATTGTGTCAATACTGGGGCTTGAACCCCTAACCTTCTGATTAATAACCCAGTCTTAACCACTGAGCTCCTGAGCTCCTGCAAAAGCTCCTACAACAGGTACCTAAGCATCTGAGCATCTGTCTAGGTAATGCTCTGCTGGGAAACCTTGGTTCTTGGAATTCATCTGCATGTAACTTTGATACGACCTTGACAAATTAATGTAATTGACCAGGTTACACCCCTTCATCCTTCTCAGCACCTTCATGATAACAGTGTTCCTTACGTGTAGTGGCTTATTTTAACTGGATCATGCTACCTGCAGATCCACACTGCAACGCACTGCTCAGGAATGTTTTGAGGACCCTGAGGTAAATTCTCTGGATCCTTAGGACGAACTGGACAAAATCCAATCCATGTAGGCTCCACCTCGGAACTTACAGGACTTCAAGGATCTGGTGGTGACTTTGTGCAATGGAACACCTTCAGAGGCCTCAATAGGTCAGAGTGGCTGAGCTGTTTTGGCAGCATAAAAGGGGTGTGTGTGTGTGTGTGTGTGTGTGTGTGTGTGTGTGTGTGTGTGTGTGAGTGTGTAGGTGTGTGTGTGTGTGAGTGAAAATGTCACGAGCATGATGGACTGCTATTTGAACAGATGGGCTGACAGAGTGAGTAAAAGTGTGAAAGACACTCGTCAGCAAGACACACACACACACACACACACACACACACACACACACACACACACACGCACACACACACATACACATATACACAAATGCACATACACCCAATTATCTGTGACATGATAATAGTTACACTGTTAAACTGACAGAGTTCCTCTCAAGATTATAGGAAAACCTATTAACAGCTGTGTGTGTGTGTGTGTGTGTGTGTGTGTGTGTGTGTGTGTGTGTGTGTGTGTGTGTGTGTGT
>MU551577.1:9143890-9153890 GCA_024362625.1 Silurus asotus
GTGTTTGTGTGTGTGTGTGTGTGTGTGTGTGTGTGTGTGTGTGTGTGCACTACGTTTTGCATGCAAGCTTCTGTATGGTACATGCATCTTTCCTACACACACACACACACACACACACACACACACACACACACACACACACACACACACACACCTGAGAGGCACAAAATATTTTTTTGGAAGAAACCGGAATTCCGTCCGAATCCAAGATAAAAGAAAAATTGGGAATTTTGATGATCAGTTGCATTTTTAAGCCCTTTCAATTTATTAACTGTCTATTAAGTCATCTTCTTGTTAAATGCATGTATTGTATTAGTTTTGTGTGTGTGTTTGTGTGTGTGTGTGTGTGTGTGTGTGTGTGTGTGTGTGTGTGTGTGTGTGTGTTTGTCTTTATGAGTATTTATGGCTGTAGCGGTCAGGCTGGAGGGAGAGCTGTTTAAATATTAATGCTGAGGTCTGTGTTGAGGTCTGTGGTGGCAGCCGGATGTCTCCACAGTCTGTGTGTGTGTGTGTGTGTGTGTGTGTGTGTGTGTGTGTGTGTGTGTGTGTGTGTGTGTGTGTGTGTGTGTATGCTACTATATACCTTCTGGTGTAATATACATTATTCTGTGTCTGCCTATTGTTTTTAATAACTGTATACACTTCTTGGTTATGTACCTGTGTGTGTGGGTGTGTGTGTATGTGTGTGTGTATGCATGTCTTTTGCTGATGTATCGGTAATTCCGAGAACTATGTGGCGCCAAGATGGATTTGGCTCAATATGAGAGTAAGCAGATAAGGCGGGACAGTTTGTGTGTGTCGGTGTGTGTATTTGTGTGTGTGTGTGTGTGTGTGTGTGTGTGTGTGTGTGTGTGTGTGTGTGTGTGTATATGAAAGCAGGCACCTTCAAGATTCCAAACTTTGACTGGGACATATTCACTTCTGTATCTGAAGGATGTGTTTGTTTCAACACTGACAAAAATGCTAGGAAACGTGTGTGTGTGTGTGTGTGTGTGTGTGTGTGTGTGTGTGTGTGTGTGTGTGTGTAAGCCAGACCAGACGCCGCGCCTCTCTCTTCCATAGTAGCTCTCTAGAACACACTTGCACTCATTGAAGCTCCTTCGAGACGGCCATTAAGCGCTGGTGTGTCATAAACACGCCTCCTTCGGCTTTCTAATATCTTGACGGCTCTGTCTCACACTCACTCACAAGATAAATAAATAAATAAAAAATATATAAATAAAACAAACAAATAAACAAATAAATAAAATGTCATATTTTTACCACTGTATATATCTTACGACTGTAGATCAAAGGAATTAGTGCTGGGGGCTTATGATCTTTTTAAAATGTACCCTTTAATAGGAAACGATAAGGTTTGGGACTTGACCATGCATCACTAATGTAGTCTCTAGTAGATCCTCTGAGTGAGCACACTATAGAGTCCATCACTGTGCAAGACAACAGGTTGCTGAGCTTTTCAGTTCGCTAACATTTATATTTCTTTTACACGTATGTAGCATGCGTAAAAGCTGTACCAAGAAATTAGCTTGTTATGGAAGCCATGATTAACTTTTCATGGTAAAGTGGTGGCACAGTGGTTGAGGTTTTTGGTTACTGATCAGAAGGTTGTGGGTTCTAGCCCTAGTATTGCCAAGCTGCCACTTTCAGGGCCCTTGAACAAGGACTTTAATTCTCCGTGCTCCACTGGGGCGGTAACAAGGCTGCCCCTGCGCTCTGACCCCAGTTTCCTAACATCACTAGGATTTAAAGTAACAATGTAGCATTCGGATTAATAAAGTATTCGAAAATAAATAAAGAAATGATAGCTACTTTTGATAGCTGCTCCTACGGATAGCAAACAATTGCAAAACCCATAATTATTGGCACCCCTTTTACACCATCAATACTTTGTTTTTCTTCCTTTTGCCAAAACTGCCCAGATGAGGTTGGAGAATACATGTGATCTGAAAAAGTTCCTCCAAACATAATCTCTTGTGTGAGATAGATCTTTCAACTTTTGAGGTTTTTAGCTTTTCAGGTTACCCCACAGTTTTTTTAAGACTGGGAGGACCTTGATTTAATGCTCAGTAAACAATTTTGTCTTAATTTTGATGTAAATTGTGGATCATTGTCTTGCTGGAAGAACAATCACATCCTATTTGAAGCTTTCTGGCAAAGGCATCTGTTGATATTTGTCCATAATACCTTCTATCCTAACAAAATGTCTAGTTTTTCATGAAAAAAAAAAAAAAAAAAAAGATTCCTCCCCCAAATCACTGAAGAGCCAGCATAATATTTATTGGTCCTTTTCCATATGGCTACCACTGTGGGTGTGCCAAATCCATGTCTAGTCTTCATTGCCAAAAAGCACTTATTGGATTCATCTGACCATGGAACCTGATCCCATTTGACGTTTCAGTAGTGTCTGGCAAACTGAAGATGCTTGAATTTGCTTTTGGATGAAAGAAGAAGCCTTTTTTTTTGAAGTTCTTTGAAACTGTTTCTGATGATGGAGATGATGTCGCATTGTAGTTTGGGAAACTTTCTGACTGTACAATGAAAAAGCTTCTGAAACTCTCCAGTTGTGATCCTTGATGATTCTTGTGGAACTTGAACTTTTCATTTCACAGTGTGGTGAGACAATACACACATTTCCTGGTTGATTCAGAACATTTCCAGTACACTTTAATTGATTATGGAAACGCTGTCTAATTTCACTGTTCTTTCATATGGTTGAAACAACAATAAAAGCTTCCTGACTTGACTCTTAAAAATTACATTTTCAATGCTTTTGCTATTTTTTTTATATATGAAACTCAACAACATTTTGCTGCACATCATAGCTATTATTCTTTTCCCTACTATTATGATAAATAAAGAAAAGAATGGATGTCCTTTGTGTTACCTCACATTTATACTTTCTGTGAAAAGCAGGAAGTTATTGTTTCCTGTTGCTTGTCACACAGGTGTACCTAGAATGTAAAATATCAACAAAATGTTTTTACGTATTTTTTAATCATAAAACTGTGTTGAGTTTGTATTTGCTGGAGATCTAAATAGGCAGAGTCATATTGTGAATATGTTTGAATAGAACAATCAATATAAATGACAACATAATAAACATCCATTCATATTTACACACGGCGCTAATATTAATGGAGGGCAATGCCATGCTATACACATGTAGGTTACATTTACATTTGTGGCATTTGGCAGATGCCCTTATCCAGGGCGACTTACAACTGAGCAGGGGAGGGTTTTAGGGCTTTGCTCAAGGGCCCAGCAGTGGCAGCTTGGTGGTGGTGGGATTTGAACCTGTGATCTTCTGAGCCAAAGCCCAATGTCTTAACCACTGAGCTACCACCTCCCCAGTAAGCTTACTTACTGGTTCATACAGCAGATTTGTCTATTGTGAATAGCTCGAAAGCTTTATGGAGGTAACATGGCCAACAATATCCGAGACCTTGTAATGGCAGAACATTTCATCTTGAATGTCCACAAATCATCAGCAAATTTGAAAACAATTTGGCTATGTTAATGACTGATTATAAATAAACTGACTCATTCCATGATGATGCTTGAGGACTGAAGCAATGCATCATAATATGGGCTCATTCTTTTTGAATAACCCTCTATAGATAGATAGATAGAACACAAAACAGGACAGGAACAGGATCAGACTGCTGCAAACAGTTATTGGTGTTCCCCTGCCCACTCTCTAGGATTTGAACCATGGAAGAACCAGGAAACAGGCAGGAAAACTCACTACTGACCCTTCGCACCCTGGACACAACCTCTTTCATCTCCTCCCTTCTGGCAGGTGCTACAAAACTCTATTCACCAAAACAGGAACATTTTCCCTCCTCAGGCAATCACCCTCAATTACACCTCACCATAATTATATGCCCTGCTTCATATCTATAACTACTGAATTATCAGACCAGTCAGTCTCACACACTATTGCAGCGGTATAGTGTACAAAAGTTCTAAAGTAACCTCTTTAACTGTGCATGTGATGCACAGTACTGGTATTTACACTGGACTTTATGTACATAACTCATCTGTGATATTGTGTTTTATTTATATATATATATATATAGTATACTTTTACATTGCAGAATTTGGCCATTTTTTTTTCCTTTTCTTCCTCAATAATAATAATAATAATAATAATAATAATAATAATAATAATAATATAAAAAGAATAATCATAATAAAACATTGCAATTACACTTCTTCTGTTATTCATCTTCTGTGCTGGTGAAAATTTCTTGAAAAAATGTGTGTCTTTTTGTGTGTGTGTGTGTGTGTGTGTGTGTGTGTGTGTGTGTGTGTGTGTGTGTGTGTGTGAGCAAGCGAGAGCGCACTCTGAAATCTAGGCAGCTAAAAACGAATGAGATCATTTATCCGCTATTAACGCCCGGCCATTTATAGATTTTAATGAAATCATAATTGCCAGATTAATATAAGTTTCACTTTGGGCAGGGACAAAAGTAATAGGGACGAAACATAAAATTATTTTACCCCCATATTCATCATTTTCTGTTGGACTGGGTAGAGAGATAAAGTTTAAAATTAGCCTCCCGTTAAGAGAAGCCTCTGACGGATGGCGCTGGATGATAATTAAATTGAATTATCAGCGCATTTTATTTCTGGGCATAAAGGATTGTTTTAGGGAGGAAAAGACTGTGGTATGAAAGTGAAAGGCAGTGAAAGAGCTCTAACTTTGGTGGGTTTTATCTTTTCATCTGTTTGTAAGGGCAGGGGATCGTAAGGAAAATTAGTTCATAGTATTTTATTATAAATGCAGGAATAAAGATCATGAAGCTGATTGTCTTCGAAGACAAGATTTTGGTAATAAATCCTTGAAGGAATGCACAATGTGAACAAAAGATCTTCTATTGTGAAGCATATCTTCATGAAGCTAGCAACAGGTTTGGGTCTCCTAGGTTCCTAGGAAAATTAACTTTGTGGTAACACTTGGGGGAAAAAACACATATACTTTTATCCAATACCTTTTGGTTTTAGTTTCAAATAATTAATGTTACTATTTGTTTTTTTATCCATTAATTGTTACATTTAATGTCATGAGAAAACAAGAAAGAAAAACTAATATAATGCATGAACTCTTCCATAATTATTTTATAGCAGCTACTGGATAAACAATCATTTCCTCACCAGAAAACACACTTAATATGTTCCTGTCTCTGATTTTCCCTCCTTTCATACTTTATAGGATAATTGATGCTAAATAGTATTTGATTAAACGTTGTATTATTTGTTAATTAAAGGTAAAACATCAAACGTAATCATTTTCCCCAAATTCTTTTTTTATGGCATTAAATTTCACCAGTGATCTGATCAGATCAAACCTGCCTCATGCTTGTGATCTCTATCTCCTGTCCTTTATGTTTTTTTCCGGATATAAAAGCCCTTGTATCTCTCTTCCCCTTCACATCACTCTTTCAGATCAAAGCAGACATTTTTATTTATTCCACAGCGTTCTGGTCTTCAAACCCCCGGGCCGCCTTTAGCTGCAGCAATATGGAAATCACGTTCTAGTGAGAGCTGAACGGTAAACCTCGGCGAGCTGTGGAGTTTACGGCATTTAGGCTTGTGTTGAATTTTGCTGAATTATTGAAGGATGCACATGGAGACGAGACACAGGTCAAAGATAAGAAACTGAACAGCATAAGAGAAACGGAGTTAAATATTCAATTAGGATTTTATGGAAATGAAAAAAAGGATGTTATCACTGATCTCTCTACCCTCTAGCACTGGACATCAGATCTTTTTGATCTTCTACCCCTGCTCCACTGATGCCTCCATCCTCAACCACGGCTCCAGTGATTGATCTAACACTTACTACTGCTTCACTGATCCCTCCATCATCGACCACTTCTCCACTGATTTCTCCACTGATCCCTCCATTCTTTCCCACTGAACCACAATCCCTTCATCATCTTAGACTGCTTCACTGATCTCTCCTCCACCACTGCTCCACTGATCCCTCCATTCTCTACAACTGCAACACTGCACCATACTCCCCTCATTGTTTACCACTGCTCCACTCATCCCTCCATCATCTACCACTTTTTTCACTAATTTTTCCATCCTCTACCACTGTAACACACTCCCTCCATCATCTACCACTACTTTACAGACTACTCTATCCTCTACCATTGGACCACTGATCCCTTATCCCCGACCCTAACCAAATTCTCTACCAATATTACACTGATCCATCCATCTTCTATCATTTCCGCACTGATCCCTCCATCATCTAACTGCACCATGCTTCCTCCGATCTTAATCTGCTGCTTGACTTGTCCAACTATAACTCAGGGTACTGTATAAGGAAGGTCTGCTTCAGGATTCTTCTTCTTCTTCAACTATTTTTTTTTTTTTTGGTAGATCTTTTACTTAATCTATGAACAGCGGAGCTTCTAGCACTTCAAATCTTCACGCAGTACTTGGCAAATCCTGGGCATCTATTGAAAAAGAAACTTGCTTTTATCACTATTTTCTCTCCCAACAGAGTGTTTTCACTGATGGTATTCTTGGCCGGCTTAAAACAGAACTGATGATAATGATTTATTGATAAAAACTTCACAGCATTTTTTTTTTTTTTTAAGTCGCTCTGGATGACGCGATCTGCCAAATGCAACAGATGTAAATATCAATTTGTAAAAAGTTCTGAGGTAAAAAAAAATAAAAATAAGAGCCCTAACTCCACCCCAATCCTAACCATTAGCAACTCACAAAAAACACTAATGAATTGGGTTATTTGATGGGCGGGGCTAAAAATTATAGGGCTGGGTTAATTTAGGTTGATAAAATAATTGTCTCATAATTATTTTACAACTTTAAATAATGAGGTGTACTATTGTAGTAGGCAGTACCGATAAACAGTAGAACTTTGCAATTCATGTTAACATACATTAAACTAGAGACTATAAATAAAGGGCGAAATGACATAGTTAAGTGTTTTAGGGTAAATTAATTACTTAGGTAAGTTATCAAATCATAAATTATGTTCCTTAAGGATGAATGGTTTAAAGAATGTACATTAAATAAGTCGCTTGTAATATAGCTTTAGCTTGGTGAATTGCACAGAAGTATTTTACAAACAAATTTCCCAAAAAAAGGAGAACGTTTGTCATATTTAAATTCCTTGATTGATTTCTGATTGATTTTCTTGATTTATCCTGATCAAGATCCCAGAATTAGGATGACAAGTTACTTCCTGTCAGTTTTTTTCCTCACGTTTGTAATGAATAAGACAAAAGACATGCATTTGTCAAGTGAGAGTCAATGCAAAGCATGAAAGGACTGACACTGGAGACCCGTAAATAAAAAATAAATATAGTTCTTCTTTTTTTTTTTTTTTTTATCTATTTTTTTTTTTTTTTTTTTTTTTTTTTATCTAATTTCCAGATCCCAAGTGTAACTCTGACACGAGTGGTGTAAAATCATGCTCTAGGTTTTTTGGGTGCATTTTTTTTCTTGTCCTCCATGCCGACAGGTGAGCAATGAAGTCGAATGAGATGTCAATAGTCACATATTGAGAATTGAGGAGACCCTGAAAATGTCACAGACACTTAAACACACACCAGACATTCCGTGTGTCTGATTCTGTCTCACTAACACACAGAAAAAGAATACATGCATACATGCATGAAAAACCAGAATAGATGTTTAGACGCTTGTGATGGAAGGATGGAAACAGAAAGATATCTGTATTTTTCTCTACAAAATTCTTACAAAAAAGTAAACTAAAAAAAAAATGAACAAAATCTCTAAAAGGCATTGGCCGGCGTGCTGCGGATTCATATTTCATGTTCACCTTGTTAAATACAGATTATTAAAACAGCGCTTTGGGCGAGATTTCTAATTGCTTCAAATAAAACGTAGTGTGAGGCACGAGAAGGGCAAAGGGAGTACGAGAAAGAGATTTTCTCTAAGTAGTTGATCAAAAGCTTCGGACTAATGAAGTTTTTTTTCTCCCCGGCTTTTTCAAGACCACTTCCCTCAAACCTCTTGGTTTAATTGCTTGTGCTGTAGAAAATTCTGGAACAATTAATTGGGAACAAGGTGAACAAAAACAAAATCTCTGGATGTTAATAAAAGGGGGGAGAATGGTATTTCTTCTTCTTGCTCCATCACTGAAGATAAAAAAGGGAATTGTGTTTTAATGTTAAAGATTTCTAGCAGTTTAACATGCTGGAAGCGGAGCTCCTGTCATCTGAGTTGAGCTGCACATCACGTAAGATTGATACATCAATCACACGGCCCCCATGAGATCGGAGAATACATCAATCACACAGCCCTCATGAGACTGGGGAATACATCAATCACGAGGCACCGTGGCATCCTGGGAAAGGCCAAAGCCGCTGCTCCATGCTGCGAGAAGCTCGAGCCGGACGTTTCTGATCAAAAAAGCGTCCAGATCTTGAACTTTTTTTAAAGAAATACTGACAAACTAAGTAATTGTGAGTTATTATATATGCGATGATGGTAGTGAATGTGCACAAGTGGCTTCTTTTAGCAGAGGCATGACACCAAATTAGTTAGTGTTGGTGTCAAGGCCATGACCTTTCACCTTCCACCTTAACCATGAGTTGACAGCTGACTGTGGTCATGGAAAAAACCTCAACAAAAAAACAATCACTTTTGATAATAAAAACCTATTAATCAATCTTTGGAACAATGTGATCCTAGTCAGGGTCATGGAGGATCCAGGTTGGAAGAAATGTGGGGGAAATGTGGTGACCCTGTCTAACAGATCCACGGTTCCCAGTTTGATCCTAAATTGTGTTGAGTTCTACGTGTTTCCTCCTGTTTCATACGGATTTCTTTCTCCGGTTTTATCTTGATGAAATGACCGTGTTTGTGGACACAGAGATATTGACCACAGAAAGGGGATGAACTGCGAAACTGGACAAGATGGTTTTGACAAAGAGGACAAGAGGGGTGTGAGATGAAGGACATAAGAGGTCAGGACCAGAGTGGTTGTACAGCGAGGACAGGAGGCATCTGACAGTGAGTGAAAGAGGGGACTGACATAAAGATTAACAAGTCGGACATGGAGGGCAGCCGAGGTCTGGGATAATAGAAATGAGGGGTTTTCTACAGAAGACAGGGAGGGTCTGATACAAAAAATGTGGGATGGGTTTCTGGCAGAGGACAGGCAGGATATGATGCGGAAGACAGGAGGGGTTTCTAGCACAAAATAGGCGGTGTCTGGTACATAGGACAGGAAGGGTCTCTGGCAGAAGATACTCTCTGATACTTTCAGGGTCTGATACTGAAGACCAGAGGGATTTTTGGAACACTGTAGGTAGGGTCTGGTCCAGAGAACAGAAAGGGTTTCTTGGTGAGGACAGAGAGGGTCTGGTGCAGAAGACAGAAAAGTTTTCTGGCAGAGGACAGGCAGGGTCAGATACTGAAGACAGTAGCGGTTCTGGAACAATATAACCAGGTTCTTGTCGAGACAACAGGAGGGGCTTTAGGCAGAGAACTGAAATGAGCATTCAGACAGGAAAATATGTTTTTTATGTAAAAGATCTCGCACTTGACACGTTTGATTCTTCCTCCTATTCAACTGGTATGAATAGATGATTCTTTAGTGTAGGTAAAGAAATGATTTAGAAACCTAGCTTATTCTGAACATGAGAATGTTCGAAACTACACTCATACTCACTTTTTTCCTCTCATTCTTTTTGTATTTATTTTATGGCATGCGTAGGCTGCACTTTTCTCTTCTTTGTGATTGATAACTTGCAAACCTTCTGTATCAGGCCAAGGCAAAACAACTGCGTGTGAAGTAGAGGGAGAAGAAACCGTCTCGAGATTTCTCTTTCCCTATGCTTTTTCTTTTTCTGACGGCAACTCAAAGCAATAAAAGACTATAGCTGCTCACGTCTCTCGAGCTTTCCCCAACTCTCTGTTTTGCCTCTCTTTTTCACCATTCTAATAAATTAAAGAATCAGTGGGGTTACAGAAGGCAGTGTGCTGT
>MU551577.1:9157576-9162576 GCA_024362625.1 Silurus asotus
AACTGAATTTTCCAAAAAAATATACTTTTTTTTTTTCTTTTTTTTTTTTTACTTTTTTCATTCATGAAATTCTTCCTTAAAAATAATAGTATTTATTTATTTATTTGTTCTTTCTTGCATTTTATATCTGCTCTCATTTGGTGTTTAAGCCGTGTTGCTGTGTTGTTTAGTTGTTGTTGTTGTTGTTGTTGTTGTTGTATGTGAAAAGTGCTTCATACGTGTCACATGTACATTTTAGCACAGGGTCTTTGCCATGCTGGAACAGGTTTGAGTCTTCTAGTTCAAGTGAAGGGAAAATGTCATACTGCCACATTCAAAGACGTGCTACACAATTGTGTTGCCTAAAGTTTCGGGAAGAAACTTTAGGCAAAGTTTCGGGAAGAAAAACATACAGTATGGGTGGACGAGTCGGGTGTTTTAATACTTTTGGTTATCCAGAGTGGGTTATGTTTCTCTTTTCTGGTTCTTTCTTTGGTTTGCTCAGATGATAATGTGTAATATAAAATAATTATAAACAAAATCGGCTCAGTAGATACTCATATTTGATTTTTGCCACTGTTTGGATTTACCAGTGTGTGTAATGGGGTACAGAAGCAGCCGGGCGTGACACCAGATCAGCCTCATGCTGTCAATCGCTGGACAATGCGAGGAGAAAGAAACACACACACACACACACACACACACACACACACACACACACACACACAATAATGTCTCATTGAGGAACAGTAATGTATTAAGCTGCTGTCTATCACAACGTATGTGTGTTTTATGAGAACGGTGTTAAAATATCGGATCAGAGCAGCAGGCTGGAGAATCTTTTTCTGAACAACAAAATAAATAAACCATAATTTAAACAAAGGCACTATAAATCCACTTCATATGTACAGTTTTTACAGGAGGATTTTATTCGAGGATGTTTCAGTCTGTTCTTTAATTCAGAAGCAACTGAATGAATTCCAAGAACTTCACATTTGTAATATACCATGGAGAAAATGTGTATATATATATGTTGACTGAGATTCTTTTTCATCAGAGAATTTTATAGATTCTATTTTTATATTATTGGAATTCTATATTTTATTTTACATTAAATTATAAAATGAAGTAAATTGTTACTACAGTACAGTACTGTAGACAGTCACATTTACATTTACATTTACATTTGTGGCATTTAGCAGACCTTATCCAGAGCGACGTTCAAACGTGCTTTAAATCTTTAGTAGTGAATAAATCTACACTGGTACACAAGAATACAAACTCAATATAAATCTAACTCGAATTCTACAAACTTGGAAAGTGCTAATTAAGGTATTTCAGGAAGAGGTAGGTCTTCAGTCGTCGCTTGAAGATAATCAGGGACTCTGCTGTACGGACATCTAGGGGAAGGTCATTCCACCACCTCGGTGCCAGAACAGAGAAGAGCCTTGAATTGTACTTACCTCTCAATCTGAGGGAAGGTGGTACCAGTCGAGCAGTGCTGGGGGATCTCAGACAGCGTGGTGCAGTGCGAGATGTGAGTCACAGGTTTTTGTTTATCGCGGGCCGTTTGGAACGTTACCACCACGATAATGCACCCATGCACAAAGCCAGCTCCATGAAGATATGCTTTGCATGGGTTTACATATAGTGGAAGATCTATAACCATTTGTCGTAAATGAATATTTATTTAACACCAAGACAGGACGAGGATCTGAGGTCAGATGAAGCACAGTCATAGATTTACAACCTGAAGAAAAGCCAGAAATCTGACTAGATCCGACGTCTTCTGGTTCTGCTCATCGGCAATCTGCTCACGAGGGTTAGGGAGTGTACTGTACACTGCTTAGATCCGACATCCCCTGGTTCTGCTCTTTGTTAAATAAATGAACGTGGTTTAACTGTAACCGTTCGACTCAGAAGGGAGTGCAAGGAGTCATGATGCATTTTCCTGACTAATGAAGCCGAACGCATTTCCTCAGGAGGGAGTTCTGCTGGAGATGTTTATCACGTCTGGAGATCATCGCAGGCTTTACGAATCTCGGCATAAATAAAGATCGATTCCGACGGCTCGTTTCTGGAGATCCGTGAATGCATAAATACGAGGTTAAAGTTCAGGGCTGAGGATGGGGTTAGAATGGCGTCTATGTGGAATGCAACATGTCTGAAAATTCTACTGTTTAAGAAAGCAGGATATTATACTGAAGCAGAGCTGTAGTGGAAGTTCTAAATCTGTTATTGAAAAAAATATATCTAAAGTTATAATGATAACAGTTTTGGAGATTTCAGAAAAAAATTATAGCTCCACGTCTGATTGTTATATCTGAAAGAAATTCAGTTGTGCAGATGCGTAACCCGATTCTGAAAATGCATATAACTTTTTTATTTTGTAACAAAGTTTTTGTGTGATTTAGAACTCTGGAGGCAAATTTAACTAATGAAACTGCCAGATTTAAAAACAAGTAATTAGTTAAAAAAAAAAGATAAATAAATTAAAAGCATATTTAACTTAAACAATTAATACAAAAAAATCCAACAAATCGAAGCAATTATAAAATAATCTTTAACTAAGACTTATAGTGTTCTACTAAAAATAGAAAATTATTACAAATTTCATTTAGTTGAATTGAACTACATGACTTTCACACATTATTATTTATCAGCACTGCACAGTATTTAGCCAAAAGTATTGGGACACGTGATATATATCTAGCAATTTCTTAATCCAAATTTGGAAGCACACAATTGGATACGGCATTTTTGAATGTGGTAGCATGAAAAATATCCCTTTACTTTTTTCATTTTACCTCCACAAATCCAGCTCCGTGAAGATCTGCATTACATGGGTTGAAAGATGTGGAAGATCTCTCCTCTAAGCTCTGATTTATCTGTGATAAATGGACATTCAGTGCAACCCAGATGAGGATGAGATTCCCTTTTGAGTCTGGTTCCTCTCAAGGTTTCTTCCTTATGCCGTCTCGGAGAGTTTTTCCTCACCATAGTTACCACTGGCTTGTTCATTAAGGACAAAATACACTTAAAGAACATTTTATTCATTTTTATCACCACATTATCTGCATAAAGCTGCTTTGGGACAATGTTCAATGTTATAAGCTCAACACAAATAACCTTGAATTGAATTGAATTGAATTGAAATGAATTAAAATAACCCACAGAACGAATCTAAACGTTGACTGCACCCCAGTCCTCTTCTCCTCTCATACCTCAGTACCTGACATTACTAACATCCTTGTGGCTGAATGAATCTGCACAAAATCTAGTAGAACATTCTACTGTAAGAGTGAAGATTGGAGGTTATTATTACCAGAAAATGGGAACTCGATGTGGAATGGCATGTTCAAAAGCACCTAATCTTATGTTCAGGTGTCCACCAACTTTCATATAATATTATTTTGTTTATGTTTTGGGTTCTTTGCAGTATTTGTCGGTATTTTAGAGCGCGTCCTCGTCGCAGAGAGAGCGTTTATCACGGCCGAGTGATCAAGACAGAACGAGAAACTATTGGGAATGATGTTGACTGTGAACGGTGGCACATTTACCGTACATCGCTCCCTATGTACTCATTAGGAAGACACCTGCAACTCATCACAATGTGTGTGTGTGTGTGTGTGTGTGTGTGTGTGTGCTCAGGTGTGGTGTGTTTATTACCTCTCTGGGACGTGAATCCTGTTCACATGGAAACCTTATGATGCAAGTGTGTATTTCTGAACTTTAGCTAATATATAGAAGGTGTTGATTTTTATGATTTTATGATCAATTTATTAGCTTTGGTTAGAAAGCTCTGTGTGTGTGTGTGTGTGTGTGTGTGTGTGTGTGTGTGTGTGTGTGTGTGTGTGTGTGTGTATAGTGTGTGTGCTCAGGTTAACTGCATCAGAGTATCGATTTGTTCCGAATCACCGCTAATGGATATTGATTCAAAACTAACTCAGTGGTTACTCAAAACCTAATGCTGCTAATGAAGCCTTTCTAAACTGGACTGATATACAATGTGTATTGCTCCATGAGTGTGTGTGTGTGTGTGTGTGTGTGTGTGTGTGTGTGTGTGTGTTTGTGCGTATGTAAGAATTTGCAATATCATTCAATCCTATACATTTCATCTTCTGAATTCATTCTTTCAAAAATAAAAGATCTAAACAGGAAGTAAGCGTTTGAGAAGCTGTGCAAGATTCCCAGGGCATCTGGTTAAAAGCAGGGTGACGTTCACCAAGGGCAGGATCCTGAGGAACACGGAGGAACACTGTCATCTAAGGACAAGGTTAAACGGAAGCGACCAGGCAGTCTGAGATGTCCATGCAGTCATTTAGAGATCAGATGTATGAATCCCAACAAAGCCATCTGTGATCACGAGTCATAAAAGCACATTTCTTTGCGCTCTATGGATGTAACTATTGGCAACACCATGCCCTCCTGTCAATTACAAGGTCATTAGCTAATCGTACGCCATTTGTGGGACGGTGTATGCAAAAGACGTCGGATAGATAGCATCAAGTATGAAGTGTGAGTTAGTCCATTTACACGTGGTAGATGTAACCCAATAAATAATAAATAAATAAATACAATTATGAAATAATTAAATAATGATAATCATCATCATCATCATCATCATCATTGTCTCCCAAAATGCTATTTTATAAACATATTTACCTTAGAATTCTCTGTTTAAATCCATAATTGCATTTATAATATTAATAATAATAATAATAATAATAATAATAATAATAATAATAATAATAATAATAATACAATATTATTATTATTTATCAAAATAGTTATTTAGTGAAAATATATTACTCATATATTTATATGTATATATATATATTCTTTTTTTTTTGCAATTCCATATTTGCATTTATAATAATATTAATAATCTCTTAAAATAGCTATTTTTAAATTATGTATTACTCATAATTATCTGTTTAAGTCCATAATTGCATTTACAACCTTGGATAAAACAAGTTTAATAAAAAACAACAGCATAATGTTAAGTACGTTCAGATTGA
>MU551577.1:9167576-9190076 GCA_024362625.1 Silurus asotus
TGAGCATGAGTATTATGCCAAATGAGATGGTATTCTGATTATGCATATTATTGTGCAGCCAAAGACTGATTACATGTTTACATGCAAAGACAACGAGGCGAGCATTTGTAATTAGAAAAGTGCAAGGCAGGATGGAAAGGGTCGGCGAGGTAACGGAGGTAAGGGCTTCGTGTGCGAGGTAAGAAAGGCTAATAATAAGCATAATGAGGAGGAATCGGAACGATTGGCGGCTTACTTGTTTAAAGTCCTGTTTTATTGATGATCACTGAGTCACTCCTGAGCAACCCCTTATTCACACCCTAATTCCTCTGATTTAAGCCTGGATTGGATTCTGTCTCAGACGCAAGTAACTTTGGATTATCGGCCAAATGATTTATTGTAAATGTAAATATTTGCTAAATGGATCGCATTGACAACAAGAGAATAAAAACACCAAAGAAGTACAGAAAGTACAGTAATTGAGGAAATACACTATTCGGACAAACAGTTATGGCATTAGATTTATATGTGCTTTTTTTAAACATCCCATTTCACATGTAGACCCATTTACTGTAATTATAACCTCTATTCTTCTGAGAAGATTTTACACTAGATTTTATGGCGATTTTGTGGGGATTCATTCAGCCACAAAAAATGTTAGTAAAGTCAGGTACTGATGTACTTGAGGTGAGGATTCAAATTCATCCAGTTCAATAGGTTTGGAGCTCTATAGCAGGATCCATGTAACAAATATCTTCATAGTGCTGGCTTTTTGCTGAAACAGGTTTGGGTCTCCTAGGGAAAGTTTCATGCTACAACATCCAAAGATGGCATATACAAGTGTGTACATCCTAATTTATGGGAATAGTTTAAGAAAGAACCACATATGGCTAAAATTCAGGTGTCCCAACACATTTGTCCATATAATGTAGCTGTGCTTTCTTGTTGAGAGGGGGATGATCTTTCTAACCTGTCAATCACAATGAATAGCCAATCATGGATTGTACAATGTGTGCATTCATGGGATAGAATGGAGGGCAAACTACAACAACACAAAAACACAATTAGAGCTTCTTATACTCATAACACTGTTCATAACAAATAATGTATTTATATTCCATTGTATCCCTAATTAACATTTTTGATATGTTAACATATAGAAATGCAAACACGCATATTTGCATTTTGTCATTTCGCAAGCATTAACCCAGTGCACGAGTTACAGCTAAACACATTTACAAACACAAACACATTCACACGCACTCACAACCTTTAAATATAAAGGTCGCTGGTACTCAGCAATTGTATGTACAGTATAAAGGTTGTGCTGTCATTATAACAGTTACACACACACACACACACACACACACACACACACACACACACACACACACACACACACATGAACCCATACACACACGTGTATAGAAATAATACAAATATTCATTCATTTATCCGCAGCATTCTTTGGCGGAATCATGGTGGACCTGAAGCCTATTCCACAAATAAACACAAGGCACTGGATCTTTAGATTTAAAGGTCATGAGTTAAAATATCAGCCACACCAAAATGCCACTCTTGGGCCATTGAGGAAAGCCCTTAACCCCATTTCTGCTCAGTTGTATGAATGAGATAATTGTAAGTCATTTTGGATAAGGGTTAGTGTAACTGAAATGAATCGCTGGAACCATGTCTTGTGGTCTGATGAGACTCAGATAAACGTGTTTAGTTCAGATGGTGTCCAGCATGAGTGGTGACGCCCTGGTGAGGAGAACCAAGACAATTTTATCTTGCCTACAGTCAAGCATGGTGGTGGTATCATCATGGTCAGGGGATGCATGAGTGCTGCTGGTGCTGGGGAGCTGCAGATCATTGAGGGAAACATGGATTTCAATATGTACTGTGACATTCTGAAGCAGCCCTCTCTTTAGAAACTGGGCTGAACCACAGGTTTCCAACATAATTACAACCCTAAACACACTGGCAAGGTGACAACTGCCTTGCTGAGGAAGGTGAAGGTGATGGAGTGGCCGTATAATTTAGTGTTCAGGTTTCCAGACCCGAACCCTATTGAGCATTTGTGGGGATATAAAAGTGGAAGGTGGAGAAGCACCATGTGTGTAACATCCAGCAGCTCTGTGATGTCATTATAGGGGAGTGGAAGAGGATCCCGACAACAACCTGTGCAGCTCTGGTGAATTCCAGGCCCAGGAGGATTAAGGCAGTGTTACACAATAATGGTGCTCACACAAAATACTGACACTTTGGACACAGTTTTGACCTGTTCACTGAGAGTGTACTCACTTTAGTTGCCAGTTATTTAGACAATAATGGCTGCATGTTGAGTTATTTTTAGAGGACAGTAAATCTGCACTGATACACAAACTGCACATTGACTTCTCTAAAATATATCCAAGTTTTATTTCTATAGTATTGTGCCTGGCTGAAATGTAATGGGGTGTACTCACTTTTGTGAGAGACATACTTTAACACATGTTTTCATTTCTTACAACCTTCATTAATTCACTCCCTTGATATGTGGAATTGTCACGATTTTCTTCTTTAATGCAGCTCCTTCTGACCTTCTCCTAACCTCTACATCAACATTCTCAAAGCAAATAATGCATCTGTGGTGCTCTTCCTCAGCATGAAACCATACTGCTCCTAACAGATGGTCATCTCTTCTCTCAGCCTGGCTTCCACTACTCTTTCCCATAACTTCATGGTGTGACTGATCAACTTTATTCCCCTGTAGTTACTGCAGGTCTGAACTTCTCCCTTATTCTTAAAGATCAGTACCAGCACACCCCTTCTCCATTCTTCTCAACACACTCTCCTCACTAGTCAACACATTTCCATCTCCATCCTTTATTGCTCTAACTTGCAGCACATCCTTTTCAGCTCGGTTTCTCTGCCTGGCCAAATTCTTTTCTCCTTCCTTAGTGTCCCACTTCTCCTACAGCTCCTCACCTGAGACTTATATATAAGTAATGCTATTAGCACACAGATGTGTGTGTGTGTGTGTGTGTGTGTGTGTGTGTGTGTGTGTGTGTTTATTTACGAGTTGGCCCCACCTGTGTCGACACCTGGGCTCTAATTAACACCAGCAAGCTGTCACTCATCTCACCTGTCAATCATCAGCGTGTATGTGTCGCTTTCCCAAAGGACGCCGTCTCACTAATAATCTCCATTCACACCTCATTATGCCTTAATGAAGGATTTAACACACTTAATGGCGCCACACAAGCACAGGCTGCCTTTAGCGGATAAACCAAACCCGAAAAAAATTACTCATTCAAACAAAAAATGGCAACCCAGCCCACTGTTGTGTTCTGTTCTTCTATTGCTTTCTGTTGTTTGTTCTTCAGTCTGGTGATGAAGGTGGAGAGAAGCATGGGCCATGCACTGCTTTCGTTAACTGTAATAACATAATGTTTGTGCAGCACATCTGTATGGTAGAGTGTGTTTAACAGATGGTACAGATTATTTCTCACATTGCTCAGGTCTATTAGGTCCTTCAGGTCCCCTGTGAATCTTATAAACATTAAGGTACATGTGTTCCTCCTAGTTCCTTCTCAGTTCCTTCTTGTGCTAACATAAACCACCTAGTTCCTCCTTAGATCCTCATAGTTCCTACTTTTGTCACCAAAAAAACACCCAGTACCTCTCTGTTCCTCCTCAGTTCCCACTTGTCCCACCAAAACAGCTCTGACTTATTTTGGCCGCCACAAGGACTCTGAAAGTGTGTTGTATTATCTGACACTAATACATTAGCAGAAGATCCTTGTACGTTTCGAGATGGAAACTCAGGCCTTCATACATTTGGAGTTCAGCAGATCCCAAAGAAACCCAGTAATTGAATTGGGATCAGGGGAATATGAAGTGCAACCGCTTGCAAATTTTTTCATGTTCCTCAAAACATTCTTGAACGATTCCAGTGCCTCCACTGCCTCTCCTTCTCCAGAGTGCGTCCTGGAGCCTCCTCTGCCACAGGGAACTGACTGTTTTTACCTTAAATATTAGTTATTTTGACCACAAATCACATTTGGTTTGCAGAAACTTCAAGGTTGATTGTAATAAATGCAAGATGCATAAAATAAAACAATTTAATTTTGACTACAGTCGGGGGAAATCAATCATTTTGTCCACTTTGTTGCATTTGTGGTATTTTTGTATTTATTGTAAAAGCAATCTTGAGGAAAAGATAGACTTCAGAACTCCCAAGAGTCGTGAAGGAACCTCGAGCGTGGTCCTTTGCCCAACACCTGCTTTGCCTATGAGCTTGGATTGAATTCTTTCTCATTGAGTCACTTTTCATAAATGAATTCTGCTCCTTGGTGCGCCGGCTGCAATATATCATCTCACCCAATATACAGGTATTTGTTCACTCAGATGTTTATTTATTGCTTACTTTAAATCAGAATCCTCAATAAACTGGCAGCTACTACATTATTCATAACCATCCAATGAGTTTTTCCTCCAATTTATTTAAATTCATCAGTATTTTAAGTAAAAAAAAATTTCAGCTACCTGAGATGGAGATCGGTGCTCTACCATCCCTGGTGAACCCGTTCGATCACTGTCATCCCTGCAGAAACATATCTGAATGATGGCTCTTCTGATGCACCAGAGACATTCCATATATCACTGAAATGTCTAACTTCATGTCAGAGGCCCAGAAGCATAAACAGTGTCACTGGAAATTGACAGCGATCTCAAGAGAGCTCTTCCAGGCCTGGACACTCAAAATTAGGTGACAATATAGAAAAGAAAATATTATGGTAGCATCTAAACCAACACCAACTGTATGTACAACCAGCTGCAGAATTATTGCTAACTTTTATTACAGCAAGCAAACAGTTCTTATACAGTGGAATTTATTTCTAATACACCTTTTTTTCTGTGGCCAAAATCAACAATAATTTAAAATAATAAGATAATTTAATAAAACACAACCACAATTCACAAAAATGTGCACTATGTAAATAAACACAAAATGCAATGATTAGCAAAATTGTATACATCTATATTCTATTTACAATAAACAGAGAATATATACCATTTGAATAATAATTAAAAAAAAAAGATTATGAATTTAATGGCTGCAACTCATATCAAAAAAATTAGCTACAATGCCATGTTTACTACTGTGTTTTCTGTCTGAGGACATCTGGAAACTGAGGAGACTATTTGCTCAAGTTTTGGGAGAGGAATGTTCTTCCATATGTGTCTGATACAGGATTTTAGCTGTTGCAGTTCTGGGTGTTCTTTGTTGTATTGTTTTGTTTCATGATGCACCAAATGTGTTTAAATGATGAAAGGTCTAGACTGCAGACAGGGACGTCCAGCACCCAGACGCTTCTACTACGAAGGCATGCTATTGTAATAGATGCACTACGCACTATGCATTGTCTTGTTCAAATATGCAAAAAAGTCATTTTCTGAAAGGAATCATTTGTATATATCGTTTAGTATTGATGAAGTCTTTCCAAATGTGCAAGCTGCCCAACAGGCACTATAATAATTATTTTTCTCCAGATTCTTTGAAACTTTTGATGATATTATATTCTGTAAATGATGAGATATTCAACTGTTTTGCAATTTTAGTACGAGGAACATTTATGAAACTGTTTTTCGACACTGATTTTCGACACAGTCTTTTACAGAGTAGTGAAGCTCTGCCCATTTTTACTTCTGAGAGACTCTGCTTCTAAAGTTACACTGTTTATACCTAATTTATTTACACTGTTTATACCTAATTTATTTACATTACATAAGATATTTAATTATATATATATATATGTATAAATAACAAAATAACAAAACCATAGTGGGAAAGTATTGGCACCCCTTAATAAAAGTAATGTGATTTCATACACAATAAATCTGCCTTTTTTTTTCATTTTAACAGATGAAAAATTATTTAAAAAATGCGTTAAATGGAAAATGTAATATTTTACCACAAGAGTAAGATCCTAGGTTCTTTTCTATTCACCTGTTTTTTAATTTTCATATCTCAGATTTTTGACAATACCGAGCGCTACTGTCAAAAAAAAACCTCTTTCAGTCGTACGCTTGAAGCAAATAATAAGAACGCTGGAGTTTGACTCGTTTCTGACCCGAGTGCTGCGGCAAATTCCTGCTGTAAAATCCCTCCTGCACAAAAAAACAGCAGCTCGAGTATCGATAAAGCTTTTTTCTTCCTCCACACTCCAAGGTAAGTGACTATTGCTGCACAGAACGAGAGGAATTATGCGATCCATTCCAGCAGTGTGTAGATACCACATAGCGAGTGGCCTCCGTCGCAGTGCTCAGATAAGCATCAGATTGTTTTGTGCAAGGACAAATTCAATGACACGTTTTTTTTTCCCCCTTTTTTTTTTCGCAGTGATATTGTGTACGAATCTGCACTTTTACATTTTATTCCATTTAAAGCGACAAGAGATGGTGCAAATGGCCTTGATTTGACAACTGGTACCTTGCTGTAATTTCCTTCCCACTGTACCGTCCTAGTTTTTCGAGGAGAGTGAACCTCGTTATAATGTAATTAAGGACAAATAGACGATGAAAAAGCCTTGAATAAACATTCCCGAGGCGCCGTGGCACTAAACACACATCGGCGTCGGGTTCAGCTCGTTTTTCCTCACGCCGCAGTTTGACAGTTCGATATAACCGCAATATATCACACTGATTTGTTTTTGTTTGTTTGTTTCGGCTCATAAATACTCTCAAATGGCCAATGAACGTTATTTAGGGCTGATATTAAAAATACTGTGTTGGCAAAAGTATAAGGACACCAGACTTTTTAAACCATATGAGGTTCTTCTCCAAACTGTTTGCAAAGTTGAAGGCACAGGATTGAATAGCGGGGTATTTTTTTTGAGATTTTCTATTTCACTAGATGTTGGAGTGTAAGTGTGTTACTAAAGTCAGATACTGATGTAGGTGAGGTGAGGAGGCCTGGGGTGCAGTTCACATTCATCCCAATAGGGTTGAAGTTCCACTCCAACCCATGGAAACCAGATCTTCAAAGAGCTTAAATTGTGCACAGGGGCATTGTTATGCTGGGACAGGTTTGGGTCTCTATCTATCTCTATCTGTGAGTATCTATCTATCTATCTATCTATCTATTTATCTATCTATCTATCTATCTATCTATCTATCTATCTATCTATCTATCTATCTATCTATCATTTTATAATACTGATATTTTTACTAGTATGCTGGAATTCCTATTAAAATTTATTTATTTTCTTGTCTTTTAATAAAAATATGAAAACATAAATTTAGACAAAACGTTTGTATTTTCTAAACGAAAAAGAGTTGCAGGTGCGTAACCCGATTCTGAATATGTGTAACGTTTTTGTGTTCTTTTTTAATACATTTATTATTCTTGAAAACTCCATAATGCATGAGCATTCTTATGCGTAGGTATCGTCTTTGTGAGAAATTTTCCAGGGACATGATCTTAGTTGGCGCCGCTATCTCTCACACACACACACACACACACACACACACACACACACACACACACACACACACACAGAGACGTGTGAGATGGATGGCTAGGTGACAGTGAGCAGATGTGAGGGACTGATGAATTGTAGGGGCATCTGAAGTGAGAGACAAACAGCACTCAAAAGGCCGTCTGCTTCAGTATGCACGCATGCACAGGTGGCAACCTCACGCAGCAGTTGCATCTTGGGACATTATTGAGTCTAGCTCCAACTTCTACCTACTTGCAAAATGTACAAAAAAAGAAACAATGAGCTCGAGCGATGAAATCTTCAGCCATCTGTCAGCAAAGCGCACGAGTATCTGTCAGTCAAACACACGGCTTCAGAGCGAACCCACGTCTCTGATGGAGATCCTGAGGAAGGTTTAAAGACGATCTGGAGGATCAATAGCGTGAAGGTGCTATGGGTTTGGCTGTTTTTGTGACAGATTTAAAAAAACAGTGGGTTGTTTTCACCGTTCACACCTGAGTTCTTTTCTGTATAATTGCCATACACCCTTTAATCATTCACACTTCTTCAGGAACTTTTATCCAGGTCAGAGTGGAGCTGATTACTGAGATGGTCCCGAGAACAGGATGGAGATGCGAGACCATGACCAAGAGGATACATTTCAAATCATAAGACGTTCACAGGAGAATAAAGGAAGAAACTCTTTTTATTTGGTCTTCCCAATAAAGTGACAGTAGGCACAGGACTCGTCTAATAATCACTCAAACTTCTAAAATGGATCACGTATCTTCTGGGATTCCAAGCTTTTAGCTACACTGCTCCATACATGTGAATTTAACGCATGTTCACATCTTTTCAGGAGGCATATTATTGAAATGTTATATGTATGTGGTATTGGTTGTATAATGTTTCATTATTTAAAATTGTTTGGTGCTTTTATTGTATGTAAGGCATCCAAAAATTTTAAATAAATTAATAAATAAAATATTTTTTACTTTAAATAAAAAATTATAATAATAAAAATTACTATGATTATTGTTATTATTAATTATTATTATAATAAAAATACAACAAATTAAAATATTATATTATTATTATTATTATTATTATTATTTTACATTAAAATGTGCTTTATGTACATCCCATTCAACGTTTAGTCGCCATTTGCTGTTAGAATAACCTCCACTGCAACCTCTGACAAGATGTTCCACTAGATTTTATTCAAATTCATTCAGCCACGAGGGTGTTAGTAAGGTCAGGTACTGATGTAGGTGAGAAGGTGAGGAGTTTCCTGGGGTGTAGTCAGTGTTCATATTCATCCCAAAGGTGTTCAGTAGTGTTGGAGCTCTATAGCAGGAGATCCTCCACTTCAACGTATTGAAATTAGATATTTAGAAAGTTGTTTTGTGCACAGGGTTACTGTGGAACAGCTTTGGGTCTAAAATTTCGATTGATCTTGCATCCAAAGACGTCTTGTACAATTGTGTGCCTCCAACGATGTGGGAAAATGTTTGTTAAAGAAACACAAACGACTTCAGATTTAGTTGTACTTTTGTCTTTATAATGTGTATTAAATATGTAATTTTAAATAAAATACTTTTATTGTAATGTAAAAATAAATGTAGACCTTTTAAAATTGTATTTAGTGTGAAGATTGTGATCATTGTGGGGATTATTAATGGCCATTTTGGGTGATTTGGCAAATTTTCACTCCATCTGACTGTTGTTGTATTTTTGTTTAATTTGCTGGTTTTTATAGTGTAAAACAACAACAACAACAACAACAACAACAACAACAACAACAACAACAACAAAAATGCATCCAAAAACAACTTATACAATTGTGTAACTTTGATTTTGTTTGCGGAAAGATCACATATGACTTGAAAAGTCAAAACTTTTGTGTGTTGTGTATAGATAATGATTATACACATCATGTAAATAAACATAAAACAAAGTTACAGATGGAAGTGATTTGTGTAAATGGAGCGAAAAAAAAAAGTGTAAAAATTACGACAAGTATCAGTAAATTGTCAAACCAGAAAACATTTAACACTCACACACACACACACACACACACACACACACACACACACACACACACACACACACACACACACACACACACCTACAGTATGCACTAATAGAGCTGTATGTACATTCAGACATGCACACCTACTTACTAGCGAACATTTAGTCTCTGTCTCTCTCTCACACACACACACACACACACACACACAAACACACACACACACACACACACACACACACACACACAGAGACAGAGAGACAGACAGACAGACACACACACACAAACACAAATATGCCATGCCAGATCTGACAACTTGCTGATGCAAGCAAAATAAATAAAAAACACACAAACTTCTTCCTTGAGGTTAAACCTACAGTTTTGCTGTGAGGTGTGAAAGAAGGAGAGATTAAATTAGCATAACCTACATGAATAAGTGCTCCCACTTGGTGCGTGTGTATGCGCGTGTGTGCGCGCGCGCGCGTGTGTGTGTGTGTGTGTGCGCGTGTGTGTGTGTGTGTGTGTATATGTGTGTGATGTATGGGAGCGCTTATGCTGCCTGATGTTTGCTCGGAAGAATCACTAAAGCAAGCGGCCGCAGGACCGAGTGCCTCAGATTAACCTGTTGGCTCACGCTGGGGAAGCCGAGAGTATATGAAATGGATCGCTCGTCTTTCCACAACAAATTGGATTTTTTTTTTTTCTGCTCTAAAATATGGTCTGGGATTATATTTGGAGTAAAGGAAAGAAAAATTAATAAAACCTCCCGGAAACACTGCTTATAAAACAAAACAAAACAAAAATCATCCAGGAACTTCGCTGGCTGGAAAAAAGAAAATCTATCCGTCCGTCCGTCCGTCCGTCCGTCTGTCTGTCTGTCTATCTATCTATCTATCTATCTATCTATCTATCTATCTATCTATCTATCTATCTATCTATCTATCTATCTATTTAGCCAGTCGAACCATTGGAATTTGGAGACATCTGTTTTTGTCATGGATTGTAATCGTTCAACTATATTGTGTTTGTTTGTTTGTTTGTTTGTTTGTTTGTTTGTTTGTTTGTTTGTATCTTCCTAACCTAGATAGTAGAACTATTTTGTGTAAAGTTTGCTGGAAGATCCTTGAAGATCTTTACCGGTTTGGAGCTTGATAGCTAACTTTCCCAAGTTGTAAAACAATCAGATATATTCAGCAAAACAGCAATAATGTGGAGATATTCAGCAGGTTCTAACATGAAGATGTAAATGATCTAAAAGCAGATGATCATGATTTGCTTCTTCCTCTTCCTCTTCTTCTTCTTCTTCGTGCGGCTGCTCCTGTTAGGGTTCGCTACATCTTATCATCCCTCTGTTTCTAATGTCTGTTTTCTAATCCAGATGTACAACTGTAAGCAGATGTTGAAACTGTGTGTTTTTTTTCAAGGTTCCAGCAGACGTGCTTTGGTAGTGGTGGGATTTGAACTCATGATCTTTCACTCAGAAGACACTTCCCCGAAACCTTTTGGCATTTCTTGTCATTTTTTGACCCTCTGTTCCTTGTTTCCTTTTCCGACTTTTTTGATGCATTGCATTTTTCATTTTGATCGATCACCAACGAGCTGCGGCTCCTTCAGGGGAGTTTCCTGTGATGTTTTGTACGTTGGCTATTAGTGCTCTGAGGATCTCCTGCTGATCTCCAGCTTCCAGGCGATCGTCTTTCTCGCACGACTTGCAGCTTCGCCTCTGATAAGTCTAGTGCTTAGAGCTTTTTATCTCATCGCTCTAAAGCCCTCTAGAAGTGATCTGAATGTCAGACTTAGCATTCAGGCTTTATTCAAACACCAAGATGCTCTGCGTTGAGATTCGATAATTACCGATGAAAGAGAGTCAAAGTCACTTGAGCAGAAATGAGAGCAGATATTTAAAATTGTGGGCTCAGACCTGGCAGCAGTTTTGGTTATTTATTTATGTATTTATTTGTTTATTTTCCTAAAAAGTAGTATTTCACAGCCAGATTTGAGCAGATCAACTATTTTATACGAACACCTCAATTAAAGCATAATAGTATTATTAAGGGGAAAACGTTCTGCTCAGATTAATCTCCATTTTATTGAAGCTCGTTTGAGAACATTAAAAACACTTCATAGAAATGAAGACAGAAACCAGAGCTCACATACATGAAGATTTAAGTGAAAACATCTACCCTGCATCAGAAAAGGGGACACTGGAGATCAGTAGATTTTTCTGAAATGTTGCGTTTCCGCTCGGATCACATAAACTTCCATTTCAGCAAAGCTTCAAACTATTTACAAACAGTTTTTGTCACCTTTCTCAAGCTATTTTTACTTACAGCCACCTTCATGGCTCTGCCTTTATTTGGTGAGCTCGAGTGAAGTTTGATAGATAACCCCTGGAAGATTCGTGAAGATCCTTTCTGATATGTAGCTTGTAGCTTGTTAACATCTTTAATATTTGTATTAGCGAATCCAACAATGCTAACTTTCCCAAGATGCTAAACCTTTTAGCCTTTCAATGAGTGAAACAATCATCAAATCTGCTGATTAAATTTAGATCTGACAGAAGTTTTCTGAAGAATCAACTGGAAATCTAATTTCTCTCTCACCAGTGTTAAATATATCCAGCAAAACACAGCATTGATGTAAAGATATTCCACACATCCTAAGATGTTCCAAAAGCTGATAGTAAGATTTGGGGTCACCACAGCAGATCATCCGTCTCCATACCTCTCTGTCCTCTACATCTGACTCTTTCAAACCAATCACCTGCATGTCTTCCCTCACCACATCTATAAACCTCCTTCCTGGCCTTCCTCTTCTCCTTCATCCTCAGCATTCTTCTACATATTTACCCCATGTTCCACCTCTGCACATGACCAAACCATCTCAATCTCACCTCTCTCACCTTGTCTCCAAAACGACCTACCTGCACAATCTCTCCAATAAACTCATTTCTAATCCTGTCCATCTTAGATGAAAATCTCAGAATCTTTAGCTCTGCTACCTCCAGCTCCACCTCCTGTTTTTCTGTCAATGCCACTGTCTCCAAACCATACAACATCTCAGGTCTCAGCACAGTCCTAGATTTGTTGATGATGTTGATGATGTTAATATTTAGATAAAAACTAGCAGCATGGAAATGTAATTGCGGGCAGTATTACTGCTAATCCTGAAGCACGTTTCAACATCTCTTCAGAAACATCTATACAGTATATCATCACAGTATATCCTCTCTCTTCTAACACGATATGAACAAAAGTCTGTAGACACCTGAGCATATGAGTGTTATGTGATTTTTGAACATATCATTCCACCTTTGGTCCCCATTAGCTCTTTTAATATTCTCCACTCTTTTGAGAAGATGTTCTATCAGATTTTGTGGAGATTCTGTGGAAATTTATGCAGCCACAAGGGTGTAAGTAAAGTCAGGTTCTGATGTAGATTAGGTGCTGATGCACATTTATCCAGTTCAATATGAAGGAGATCAGAGCTCTACAAGAAGCTCTGTCTCTATTTTTAAAGGAGGCTAAGGTCCTTTAACATCTGCTGGACGATACCGAGAATGTTTCATGAGACTGTTGTGGCTAGTTCTCTCCTGTTTGCTGTGGCATGCTGGGAAAGCAGGCTGAGAGTGGCAGACACAAACACACTCAACAGAAATTACATTCCATCTTAGACAACTCTTCTCGCTCAGTACCTAAAACACTGGTCAGTCTGAGGAGTACGTTAAGTGAAAGACTCTTACAGTCACGATGCACCACAGAGCACCACAGGAGACCATTTCTACCTGAGACCATCAAACTATAAAACTTCCCCCTCTGATTCCACGATATAGATATAGATGGTATAGATATAGTTATAGATTTTCAAGCCACATTTATATAATGTTAATATCTTGGGCTATTTATATAATATTTTCTGTATTATAATAATAATTTTATATTATTTTAATTATTTTTTTTTACATTATTTTATTTTATTTGATGTATTGTAAGATCTTTAAAGTATTCTGATTCTGATGATTCTCATAAAGCAGGCCACTGAAGATCTTCCATTTTTTGACATGATATAATAAGCATAACATTTTGGGGGTAAAGCTTGGAATGTAAACACAAAGGCTTTGGAATTTAGTCAAAAAGTCAAAAGGTTTCCAGAAGGCCACCACACCCACCACAGCCCGAAACCTCATGATTGCCACCACAACCCCCCCCCCCCCCCCCCCCCCCCCCCCCTTGTTCCATTCCTGAGCCCATTAAAAGACATCTATCCTGTTTTAGCTGCCACGTTTCTGTCTGTTTATTGTTCCATCAATTTACCTCCATCCACCTGACTAATGAGTGGAACGGAGAGCACCGGGAAACACAGAACAAATGGGGCAGCTTTATAATTAAGCTTTTGCTGCAGCATTAGGCTGTAGGCAGTGTTCTCCCTGCTCTCAGCGGCCGACTCGGCCGTTAAATTAGCGTGAAGTGAAAGCTCCTCACGGAGCCCCGGTCCCTCTGGAAAACGCATTGACGGGAGAAAGTAACAGAGAGTACGCAACCCAGTGCGTGGCCTTTATTTTTTTACGCACATTTCATAAAGCAAAATTGCATTTTTGTCTAAAAGTGCGGACAGAGCTTCCTACGCTCGGCGACTATTGTGCTGTCCCACACATTTAATTCACGCCACCCCCCGTTTTTCAGAGTGTACGGACCGATGGATATCTCTGGGGATGCGGCATGTAGAGAGGATAATAAAAGTCTACCTTCCAGCAGGGTTCAGCTCACACAGGCGGGTTTCTATTTGTAAACGAGAGGGATAGTGGCAGCGATGGGTATTTATTTATTTATTTTTTTTTATTTTTTAAGACCGCCCACCGGATTAAACGCATGGCTCACTGGCTTTTGGAAAAACTTTTTTAAACAGACATATTTTGAATCCAATATATCAACATTCAAAATATCTAATAGGCAAAGAAAGATGAATCACTGTGTTGAGAGTCAGAACATCAGAGACCTTGTGAATGCTTGATGCTTTGGTAGATTTATTTTATTTCGCTTTATTGTTAGCTATGACCACACAAGACTCGCTCTGTTTACAAGAAAGTATTTTATTTATCTAGATTTACACACAACAACCTTCAAAATAGTCTCCTTGCACAGCAATACAGCATTCAATACTGCAACTTCCTGAAAGTCTTCGTTTCCAAGCGTGTCAGACACCTTCTGCGATTCTCGCCAGATCTCTGCTACGCTGTCAAAACTGCGACCTGGACTTTTATCTTAGGGAACAGGTTGAAGTCTATATGACCCAAATCTTGCTAATAGTGTGGGTGTGGAAGTGAGATCATGTGGATTGTTCTCTTATGATCATCATGCATGAGTTGGCAAATGGTTTCAACATTTCTTTGTGTTAAGCTCGAAAGTCTTCCTGATTTTTTGTCGTCTTCCAGTGATGTTCTTCCACTCTTGAAACGTTTTCTGTGTTCTGCTACATTTACACACATCCCAATTTGTAACAAATACCAGGAAAGATTTAGCATAGAAAGATTTGTCAGTACTGTGGCTGAGCATCTCGTCAACATACTGTGCTTGAGGTCTTCTGTGAATATCCGCATTGTTTACACCTTCATTCACAACAAATTTCAGCACCAGACGCTGTTCCATGCACTAACACTGTTTTCTGCCATCTTGATTAACGGTCTCTGGACCGACACACGACATGTCAGTATTGGTATCAGTAATAGGACACGCTAGCCACTTACTAATGCATGTACTACAGCCACAGCAGCATCCATTTTTTATACCTGTAACATTAAAAGTCCTGGTTTGACTTGAACACCCATCGTAGTTTTTTTTCTTCACATCTTCTACAGTGTGTTTGTACACATTGCTGAGACACAACGAAGTTGCAAAGTCACTGTCACTACTTAGTAGATATCCAGGAGTTGGAGTTTGGTCTGTGTAGCATTTTCCATATAGTGTTTGTGTGCTCCAAACTCTATGTTCCAGATGCTCCATTCATTATTCTCTGACATGAATGTTAACCAGATCAGTCCAACAAATGACATTACAATGTGTGACTTTAATGTCTCTAATCACTCTGTTGCTGGTTTTATACATTATCATCTATTTAATTTACTACCAGTTGCCATGGTTTTACTGTGAGCACTGAGCTGGTGTTCTAGCCACCTAAACTGGCTGCAGAATTTACATATATAGTGACAGGTGAGTTTTACCATGTTCAAGAAGCTATGAGCATGAATGACAGCAACCATTAGTAACTAGACGTGAGCGGTTCCAGGTGAAAAAAGCTTAACAAGAATGGATTGACTACCGAATGGATGGAAAATAGAGAGCATGTGATCCTTCTCCTGATTTTTTTTGTCCGTTTTGCTGAAACGTTATTTCATGGTACTGTGACTGACAACTTGAAGAAATAACATTGCATCATCTTAAAAACTCCATTTCTCAGCTGCTTTGCTGCATCTGTAGGGTTACTTCAAGTAAAGTAAAGGACCTGAAGTTCTGAAGATCTGGAGGATCACACCACGGACCAGTGTAACATAACTGTAACATAACAGTGTACAAACTGTATTGCTTGTGGGAGTCATCAATAAGGCCTTGGAATCGCTCTCTTTCTTTCTCTCTCTCTCTCTTTGCATTATACTTTTTGTCCCATTCCATAATGGCAATCCCAGCTCTAAACAAATATGGCCTTTCCCCAGGCACAGTGCAATAAGTTATGGAATTGATCTCCTGAAATAGCAGGCCTGGTTAACAGAAAAGCTGTTGCAGTGTAAATTGATCACGCACTACCCATATTCGAGCCTTGCCAGGTGTTGACTCAGAAACACTCGCGATGTTAATGTCTCCCCCACGTTGCGGCGCCATGTGGAATATAAAATGCGGTTAAGAGCGTGCTAACTTTTCTCAGCCATCCATCCAGGCTACGCCGTGCTGCTCAATGATTTCCCATCTGTCTTTTCATCCGTCACTAATACACTGACAAGATCACTTAGGCAAATCGTACGCTGGCTCCCGCAGCCGCTCGGAAGGCTCCAGCGCTCCATCATGGCACCATCCAATAATGGCAATTGGGACGTTTTGTCATTGTAATGCCTGTTCATCGATACGACGCAGTCTGGTCTGACCTGCCCTCGTACGCGGCACGTAGATTTCATTTAGCGTTGAGTCGAGGTCGTATGAATCGTTATTCACATTCCGACAATTAGCGCCTTTTTCGCCCACTTTCATTACAGTGGTACTTTAATCACTAGACGAGGACTAAAACTCTGAAATGAATCAGACCTCAATGGCCACAACCAAACCCATTCCTGTAAGCGCATTGTCTCGCAAAACAAAGAAAAGTCTAAATTGGTGCCAGATTGGTGGACGGTTCACTGATTCTTGGTAAAGTTAAATTACAAGCCGCTCGTTGCGTTTTACTGCGCTCTGTTTTTCATTCTTCGAACCGCTTCAAACCTCCCAATCCTCGCTACTGCCGTGATTTACAATCATGCATCTTTAATCCGTTCATGCATTTAATGAAATGCGCCGCAAAAGCTTCATCAATTTATATTAGCATCTCTCTCTTTCCAACTTCTCTTTCTCGGTCTTCTCTCAGAGCCGCAGCGCTACACTAATACGCATCGATGCGTATCGAATAAACAGAGGTGCGAATACAAGGATGATGCTAATACACTCAAAAGAGCGACATGGCACTCGCACAGAGAACGCCTCTGCTAACGCTCCTGCGCCAGGTGGCTCCTTGGGTTAACGTCACACCATGACTATTTACAGAACGTATTAAATCTGACAGCTGTTATGGATATAAAATATTGCGTCTGAACCACGATGCCACTTCATATCCGCTAATAATGTATTTTAAATCACTTCGGTAGACCTAAAAAAATAAATAAATATGTGTAAGAGGTTTATTGATCGCTATAAGATGTCAAACAGCAAGCGCTAATCTACAGTAGACTGCTTTAAGTGTCAAAGCATTCACATCAGCTGGAAACTTTGAAGCATATTCAATACAAATGATCAATGCTAAGAGCCGATAGATAAAACCATATATGACACGACGAGGCCTGAATAAAACTAATCGGCGTTCGAAGCCGAAATCGTTCTATTCGACATTATTCCATGACAATTGAAAAAAAGGGATGCTACAGATGCCATGCTTTCAGCACATTAAATAAAACATACAATACGTTTTCAATACATTTTTTTTTTTAATCCAGGAGGTGAAAAAAAAATAAATAATAATAATAAAAAGATTTATATTGCAACCTTGACATTTGCTTCATTATGTAATGTTTCATGAGACAAGCAACTGTCAGGTGTCATCAAGGGCTCATGTAGGTGTCACATTGAGTTATTTACCATGTAGGTATAATAAAGAAATCAAGGTAAAATAGACACGGTATTGATGATGATGATGATGATGATGATGATGATGTTTGAGAGAACAGAACATATTAATGGCCTTGGGCAAAAAAGCTTGGTGATCATTTGTTCAGTCCAGTAAACACATCTGGAAAGAAAGTAACAGATTTTGAGATCTTCATGTTGGATTCTGCAAACCTTTACCATAAGATTGGTATTTGCTTTTTGGACATCCTATTCCATATTTAGCCTATTTGCTGTAATGAGCTCCACTCTTCTGGGAAGATGTGCCACTAAATAGGTAATAAAGTGAAGAAATTTATAGCAGGATATCTTACACTCTAACTTATATAAAGCAGATACTCATGAAGCGGACTTTGTTCACATAGGTATTGCCATGCTGGACAGGTTTTGGTCTCCAAGTTCAAGTGAGAAAAAACAGAACAGAAGACAATTGTACAGGACCAATTGTCTTCTTCATATTTTTGTAAACACATTTACATTATTTAATAGTTTGTCTGAACAGTCAAAATTCACCATTTCCAAAACTCGTGCTTTTTTATTTTTTTTGCCAACAGCGTTACGGTTAATCAAAAAAACTTAGAAATCAGCATCAGAAAATAATGAGGACATATTCCTCAGTCTTACACACATGCAGTAATATCGGAAAAAATGCAGTGGCATGCTATTCCCAAAATACCGCTCTGCTCCTAAAGGAAGCGCAACATATTTCACCTGTTACACCGTGTGTGACGTTAAACTTTCGTTAAAGCCTGTGTAAAGTACATTAGTGTAGACACCTGCGGCTTATAGACAGGTGCGTCTAATTTAGGTAAAAAATCAAAATCTTTGTAAAATTCAGTGGGTGCGGTTTAAAGATGGGTGCGCTTTATAATCCGGAAATCACTGTAAGTCTTTATATGCACTATTTATTCGAAGCTTATGAACGTGGTATAAAGCCACTACGAACTATAAAAACCCAACAAACAAATTAGTTAGCAAAGTTTTTTTCCCCAAAACGATTATACAAACACAAAGATTTACTTTCTAATTAAATCTCTTTACTCTGATTAGACCGAATGTTTGTAAATACTCACCTGTAGGGATTAGCCGCTTTGCTAAACGCCTCGTTTGCGGTAAATACGCGGGTATGGATGTGCATTGGGACATTTGGAGGAGATTATGGTTTAAAAGCACCGACTGATGAAACATGCAGATTGCAGTAAGAGGATGTCGGAGATGAGAGATAAAGAGTGGCTTCGTCGCTCACAAGTGGTAGAATCGATTTCAACCCGAACATTGATACACATTAATGTGCAGAATTATCTTTTGTGTAGATAACGCTCAGCAGATGGCCTCTTTGTTAGGAATGCTAATGAAGTGGCTTGTTATCTCTTTTGTGTATAATAACAAAAAAGAGAAACGCTGACGTGCGCTACATAATGATTTGACCTTGTAATTGCTATTCTTTAAGGAAATAAGGAATTGTACTAGATACAATAAAGCATTGATATATGAAATTAACGTTATGTACGGTAAGTTTCAGGGCTAGGGCTAGGTGAGTGCACGATGTGGAGGTGAAGAACATCCCGAGGTGAAGCATTATAACAGTGCAAGGACTCACACCTAGCTGTTTATTACCACCTAATACAATGGCCATGGCGCCCATGATGTTTCTTTTCTGAATGTTTTATTCTTCAGTCCAGCCAATTTACTATGTGCTTCAATACAAATCATCATATTCACCATATCATTTCAACCACATGCAAAATTCTAGAAAATAGAAAATATTACTATATATAGTTACAACTGACCACAAACACACCTGAACTTTCAACCAATCACAAGCTATTATTCGTATTAACTATGATACAAGATATACCTTTATTTGTTCAGGAAAAAATTACAAATAAAGGTATATCTTATATCATAGTTAATACGAAAAATAGCTTGTGATTGGTTGGAAGTTCAGGTGTGTTTGTGTCTAGACGTCTAGACGTCTGAGTCAGAGCATCTCCCAAACTGCAGCTTTGTGGGATGTTCCTAGTCTGCATTTGTCAGAATCTATCAAAAGTGCTCCAAGGAAGGAACAGCGGTGAACCGGTGACAGGGTTGTGGGGGACGAGGATCATTGATGCACGTGAGAAGTGAAGGCTGGTCCGTGTTGTCTGATCCAACAGACGAGCTCCTGTAGCTCAAACTGCTGAAGAAGTTCATGTTGTTGATGCTCAAAGGGTCACGACTGTTTTAGCAGCAAAAAGGGGAGCACGATATTAGGCAGGTGATCATAATAATACGGTTGATCGGTGTATCGGATATACTGCAGGTCAAACGTCTGTTTTCTGTTTTAGGAAAATAATGAATGATGCGTGGAGCAGAGTGACTGTCACTACACCAAAGTTGATTAGTTTCCTATAACAGAATATTCTTTACACTTCAGGAAAGTTTTCTATTAGATTTTGGGGCATGACTTTGTGGATAAGTGTGTAATCAGTTTTAAGAGTATTAGAGATGTTGGGTGAAAAGGCCTGTGAGCTGTTCCTAATAGTGTTCAATGTGTTTGAGGAGATCATGGCCTCAGTAGTTCTTCCAGTTTAACCTTAACAAGCATAAAGCACCTTAACATCATCTACCATGTCTTCACTGGGCTTGATTTGTGCACAAGAACATCGAATTAAATCAAATTGAATTTTATTTGTCACATACACACCCATACAGAAGAGAGAGAGAGAGAGAGAGAGAGAGAGAGAAAGAGAGAGAGAGAGAGAGAGAGAGAGAGAGAGTAGGGGAGAGAGAGCGATATGTGTTAGATGTTTTCCTGATTTAGATTTAGATTTTAAAGAACAGTGTAAAATTATTTCCATGGTGTACAATTGTGTGATTCTGGTTAATGCTTTGGTTGCAACAGCATTTATCAGTCATGTATATTTTGACTTGTAAAGACACTTGACAGGAACAACTCTATCACACACACACACACACACACACACACACACACACATACACACACAGACATGACTGCAGATGTATGTATCCGAAGGTGTCTGATCGTGAACAGTCTCAGCTCATTATCACGCCATCAATCACACGTTAACACACTCCCACTGCCTTAGGCTGCATTTTTTGTTTGCATTTGTGTGCAAATGATATATCAGTCCTGCTATCTCTCTCTCCATCTCTCTCTCTCTCTCTCTCTCTCTCTCTCTCTCTCTCTTTCTCTCTCTCCCACTCTCATATTTCTTTTTCTCCCCCTCTCTGACTCTCAGTCTACACTATTCCTACTCCAACTGTTTTTATTCATGTATTATATTTTTTAATTGATCATAGTGTATGTATGTGTATATATGTTTATATGTGTGTGTCTGTGTGTCTGTGTGTGTGTGTGTGTGTGTGTGTGTGTGTGTGTGTGTGTGTGTGTGTGTGTGTGTGTGTGTGTGTGTATGATATACGTTTATTCTCATGCTCTGTGCAGCTCCTCGGCCGATTCCCTTCATAAACGGAGACGATCAGCAGACGGCACGTCCATGTGTTCAGCGATGGACAGCAGATCGGCAGTAAATAACTCACGATGAGGAGATTTTTCCTGACAGTTCGAGATGCAACAGCAAGGCAACAATTTCAAGCGTCATTTGAGTACGTTTTCCGGTGTCTGTATTTTACATTTCTAAGAAACATTAATGCGGTCAGAATCGGTTGTATTTTCCGTCCTTCAGAAACTCACAGGATAATGCAGTATAAGATTTGAAATTAGACACAAATCAAATGATTTAAAAAAGTGTGGGAGGAACATTTTTGGATTTTTTTTTTTTTTTTACGTAAAAAACTCAGATGAACAAAAAAGTTGCAATAACAGTTCATTGGAGTAAACATATGCAAAAGCTAGCTATCTGGTTGTTATCTACTCATGACTCAATGAAGGTTTAGGATACAGATGTAAGCCAAATCACACAAAATGGCCACCAAAGATCTTTCAAATGATCACAATGTTCACATGAAGTACAATTTAAAAATGGTATCATAAATATTTACATTACAGTAAAAGTACACAAAGTTTTATTAAAGAATACATATTAAATCTACAGTCCTGAAGAACCTGACTTCGTCAGACATATGAGGGTCTTCCCCAAACTGTTACCACAAAATTAGAGGCACACAAATCTCCACAAAAGCTAGTGGAACATCTTACAAAAGATTTGAGCTTATCGTAACAGCAAATAGGCTAAATATGGAAGGGGGATATATAAAAAGTAGCACTTCCTTACAAATCTTATGGTCAGGTGTCCACAGCTTTATAAACACTTTAAATCCAAAATACTTATAAAATTGTTTAAAACATATTTTAAAGATTAAACTCACATGTATTTCTATAAGGTTATGTAAAGAAAAAAGTCCTCATGATCATGAAGAAAGAATTGGAGAGGAATCTGACTCCCAATGGAACCATCATCATTATTAAGGTTCATTGATGAACACTTGAGTACAAAACTTTGGCATTTCTATTCCTAAGCCACTAAAGCAGAATTGTTTATATGAACTACAGTTCAAAGCCAATCTTCATGGGTCTTTTGTGGAACTATCCAAGGTACCTATCATAATTTCCGGACTATTAAGTGCACCCAAATATAAACCGCACCTGTCTATAAGCCGCACTGTC
>MU551577.1:9195076-9200076 GCA_024362625.1 Silurus asotus
TGGTGGTGGTTTTGATCTTGATAATATTATGTTGTTGATTTTGATATCGGTGTTGATGATGTTGGTACTGGTGTTGGTGATTATGATGTGTGCTGGTGTCGGTGTTGATGTTGGTGTTGATGATGTTTGTGCTGGTGTTGGTGTTGATGATGATGTTAATGATGTTGGTGCTTGTGTTGGTGATTATGATAAGTGTGCTGGTGCCGGTGTTAATTTTGATATCTGTGTTGATGATGTTGGTACTGGTGTTGGTGATTATGATAAGTGTGCTGGTGCCGGTGTTGATTTTGATATCGGTGTTGATGATGTTGGTACTGGTGTTGGTGATTATGATAAGTGTGCTGGTGTCGGTGTTGATTTTGATGTTGGTGCTGATGATGTTTGTGCTGGTGTTGGTGTTGATGCTGATGTTAATGATGTTGGTGCTTGTGTTGGTGATTATGATAAGTGTGCTGGTGCCGGTGTTGATTTTGATGCTGATGTTGGTGTTGATGTTGGCACCGGTGGTGCTGATGTTAATAATGTTAGTGTTGATGTTAAGGTTTAGAGTTGGTGATGGTGTTGGTGTTGGTGTTGATGGTCATGTTAATTCTAGATGTCTAAATACTTTCTCTTCTTTAATTTTTTTTTACTCCATCTATTTCTACCAAACACACTTTTCTGTTCATATTTGTGTGTAAAAAGTGAAAAAAAAAATGTTGTAATTCTGTATACTGTATAAAGCAGTTACTGATTCATGGTTTCTTATTTCCTCTCGTCTTGACTTTACTGTAACGTACACTGAACACAAGATCGTATTAAACCAGGACGAGAGAACTGGGAATTTAATTCATATATTACACTGTCAGAAAAAAGGTACAGTATTGGTACAGCTGTGTTTCCCAGAGGTAAAGGTTAATGTGAATTTAGCCCCACAGGTACACCAGGGGTCCTTAAGGTCCAATTATGTAGCAAAACTGAGGTTTAAAGGTACATTGCATCCTGTAGGCTTTTCTGAACACAAGAACAAAAGATAAACCCTTGAGACCACCATTTGGACCATGAAAGCTTCAGTTTAGTACTTACTACTATTTTCGTTTAATAGTGTCTCTGTGTGTGTGCAGAATAAGATTTCTTTGTATTTTTCGATCTTCTCATTCCACGATAAGATCCCGTTTTTCTGTAAAGATGTTCCACTAGATTTTGGAATGTGCCTGTGGAGATTCATTCAGTCACAAGGGTGGTAGTAAAGTCAGATACTGACTCACATTCATCCCGAAGGAATTTAAAAAGGGTTGTTGAGGTCAGAGATCCATAACAGGAGATTTTCCACTTCAATCCATGTAAAGCAGATCATCATAGAGCTAACAGTTAACTTTGTTTTAACAGTTTGGAGGAAAAAACACATTTGACAGTAAGAGCCAGGTGTCCCAATACATTTGACCAAACTGTTTACATATGTATATATTTATAATTTTAATTGTACAGTTTTTTCTGCGCTGTTTCTTTTTCCATTACATTTAATAACATGGAATATTCATCAGAAAAAAAAAAACAGAATAACTCAAACTGAAAGGTTTTAATTGTGTGTGTGTGTGTGTGTGTGTGTGTGTGTGTGTGTGTGTGTGTGTGTGTGTGTGTGTGTGTTTTCCATCCCAACATGTGAGTGTACATGTGTGAATCATCATTATTAGTGAGAACACACTCCAGACTGAGGCTCAATCCCACATAAATAATTGGCCTCGGATTCCTGAAATAACCATCGAGAAGAAGAAATAAACAGTTTGTGTGTAAGGTAAAGAGGAAAAAAACACAACATGCAGACAGTGAAAAGACTTCATTAGCGAGAAGTGTCAGTCATGTGACCGCAGTTAAACACCAAACTGCAATTTTATGCATTCAAGTGAATATAGTGTGAGGAGAAAAATAAGAGAAGTGAAAATCCTCCTGACTGACCTGAAAAGTTCAAGGACAAAGCAGGGTCCTGGATACGAATATCTATTTGTTTGTTTGTTTATTTAATATTTTTTTAATGTGCACATCATCAGAAAGACTCTTGACATTTGTGAATAAATATATATGGTAAAGAAGGCAAATGAAAGAGCAACATTTTTTAACAAAACACTGTGCTGTTGGGAAATAAATATCTCAATTAATTATTTTTTATTTATTTATTTATTTCATGTCCAGATGTTTTTATTCCACTTATACCACTGGTATTTATTTATTTATTTTTTGGTTGGTTTTTGTTGTTGTTGTTTGTTTGCTCATTTCTTAATGTATTATTATTTGTATTATTTTAATAATTTCGAACACAATCAATCGAATATAAGAAAATAAAAATATATGAATTAATAAAATATTAATTCGTTCATTAATTCTGTTATGTTTATTGATCGATTGATTGAAGTTGAATTTAATTCTTTAGAAAAAAAAAAAATAATGCAAGCATGAGTTTCGCTTTCCTGAAAACCAGGAATATTTAAATTCATTAACACTTTATAACCAATCAAAAATCAGGATTTAAATTGTGATTGATTTTTTTTAAGTAAACTAAAAAACATACACACTAAAAAAACATCAATTTATTCATAATGACTGTAGAAATGTGTAGGTGTTTTCAGAAAGCTTTCAGTTCACATGCTGGTAAAAAGTTTATACCCCCTGTAGATCGAAGTTATATTCTGGTGTGTCCAACCTTTTGATTGTATCTTTTTCCTTTAAATCTCTGCTCTTCACATTCCAGGCCTATGGGGATCATCTCAGCATCTAATGAGGCGCTGGGATTTAGCGTGAGAGCTGGAGAGTGATGGCTAGCATTAGCGCTAAAGAAGGTAATTACATGCAAATGCTGCTGGCTTAGCCTTCCTCCCGAGTGTCCGACACCCGAGTGTCTCGGCTGGGGAGATGAACGCATCGTCTACAGTAATAATGCTGCTGTGTCTGTGGTGATGTATGGTGGGGTATTAAAGTCAGCACACGAGGGTGGAGAAGGAGGAGAAGCTTAGGAAGAGTGCCGGATCCGGAACATCAGTGCCCCTGTGTCCAGATGCTCATAACGAACTGGTTTTAGCCAGAAGGTGACAGGAGGAGGAGAATTTAGAGCCTTTGTCCGCTTAAAGATCTTTATAACTCCTCGCTGTTCCTGGGTTTATTACAATCAGAGCTGTAATGGATGCTGTGTAATGGTTTTCCAGCCTTCGAATGATGCAATTATGTGCCCTGTGGAGTATCCTAAAGAGTAATTAGGTACTTAGTTAAAAAAAAAAGTTACTTACTCAGAGCACTTTAAAATACTTCTCCGTGAGATGTAGTGCAGTTGTAGGTTTCACCGTCCCACTGAGTCACTATACATCACTGTGTTATACGTCTCTAATATAATAGAACGCATTAGAGTTTAATGCCGGTGAGTCAGAGGCAGGAATATGCATTTGCAGTGTAATTCTATTACACTTATTTTTTTTTATTCTGGAATTAAACTCAGAATATGCACAAATGTCAAGAAAATGGGCAGGCCGGGTTTTAAGAGGCAATCCATCATCGAAACGCAGACATGCCACAAAGAAAAGACACCAGAAATGCGAGACAGGCTCAGGAAAGAATGTAAACGAAATGGTGCAGTGCTAAAAGTAATGCTAAAGAGGTGTGGCCAGGAGAAGTTCAGAGACTGTACATCTAGTTTAATTAGATCAACCGACTGCATCGATCTTTAGAGGTGTACAATTACACTTACTGAGTGTAGGCCATACCATAAGCCATGTAGGATTGAGATTGCTTTTATTTTATTTTATTTTATTTTATTTTATTTTATTTTATTTTATTTTATTTATTTATTTATTTATTGATTTTTATTTTATTTTATTTTATTTATTTTATTTTATTTTATTTTATTTTATTTTATTTTATTTTATTTTATTTTATTTTATTTTATTTTATTTTATTTTATTTTATTTTATTTTATTTTATTTTATTTTATTTTATTTTATTTTATTTTATTTTATTTTATTTTATTTTATTTTATTTTATTTTATTTTATTTTATTTTATTTTATTTTATTTTATTTTATTTTATTTTATTTTATTTTATTTTATTTTATTTTATTTTATTTTATTTTATTTTATTTTATTTTATTTTATTTTATTTTATTTTATTTTATTTTATTTTATTTTATTTTATTTTATTTTATTTTATTTTATTTTATTTTATTTTATTTTATTTTATTTTATTTTATTTTATTTTATTTTATTTTATTTTATTTTATTTTATTTTATTTTATTTTATTTTATTTTATTTTATTTTATTTTATTTTATTTTATTTTATTTTATTTTATTTTATTTTATTTTATTTTATTTTATTTTATTTTATTTTATTTTATTTTATTTTATTTTATTTTATTTTATTTTATTTTATTTTATTTTATTTTATTTTATTTTATTTTATTTTATTTTATTTTATTTTATTTGTATCTTTAGTAGTTTGTTTATTGTTTATATACACATCATTTGCCATGATTTATGGAAATGCATTAATAATAATGGTAATAATAAAATGTTATTTAAAAAAAATGTTTAGTTATTAGCAATATTTATTGATTTATTTCATTTAATATAATGAATTAACTATTATTTGTTTACATATATAATTGGTGTACTTAGCTTAATATTTTGTTTATTAATTATGCACTTTTAGTTGTTACCTGTTGATCCTAGATTTGTGTTTTTTTTTTGTTGTTGTTGTTTGTTAATTTAATTTAAGTTAATTAGTTAGTTGTCACAAATTGCCCTGATTGATTATAGTTTCATTCATTCATTCAGTCATTTTATTCCTTGTAGTTAAATAACGTTTTATTAATTTTTGCCGGAATGTCAATCATGTCCTTAATGGTGATAAATTCCTGCAGTGTCTGAGAAGAAGCAGCGTTACAGAATCAATTATTTCACTGAAGGACATCATTCTCATTGTTAACCTATCAAGAAATACACACACACACACACACACACACACACACACACACACACAC
>MU551577.1:9205076-9260723 GCA_024362625.1 Silurus asotus
GAATTGAACCCGAGTTCCAGTGGATGAATTGATCAAGCTCCTCTAACTAGAGTTGAATTGAAATGAAGGTCCAGGTGGTGGTTTTGATTTGAATCATGAGAAAGGACACAGTTCTTCTAGGAGAAGCTGGATCAGGTCTAGCTCCACTCGTTATATTTCGCATCTGTGGTGAGTACTATCTGAGAATCTTTTCTTTGCAGTGTTTATAAGACAGACTGCTGTGGCGCTGATGATTGAGAGGTCCATCACAGGGGAGTTCATATCAGCACGTAGACCGGATCTGTTTTTTAAGCCTTAGATTCAGATGATTGGTTTCCATCCAGGAATAGTTGTCAAATTGACATCTTCTGAGAGACCTGGGAGGTGAGCAAAGGAAAAAAAAAGTAAGTGTGTGTCATCAGTTATTCATTACCAGGAGAAGTTTTCAAATCTGAAGCAGCACTGGACTGAGAGCTGAGCCCTGAGGAACTCCTGTAGTGAGGGAAGGAAATTGAAGGCTTCAGGGTGTGTGCTCAGGTCAAACGTGTGGATCTGATGAGAAGCAGGTCAGAGGATTGCTCCTGATCCGGAAAAGGAGATGAATAACAGTATCAAAGGTTTTAAAGGATGAGAACTGAGGAAAGAAATCTCCCCTGGATTTGTGTAAAGCTTTGGTGAGCTGCAGTGAGTCCAGAGCTTCTAACATCCAGGAGGTCATTCAGTAGAAGAAAACAGGATGGTCCAGGATTTATACATTAAAACCTTTCAGTGGATATCACTTGAGGATGAAATATCTCCCATGATCTAGAAGAAAGAAAGAAAGAAAGAAAGAAAGAAAGAAAGAAAGAAAGAAAGAAAGAAAGAAAGAAAGAAAGAAAAGGATGATGGAAGAATGAAAATGATGATAATAATGATAAGGAGAAGGAAAATAATGATTAGAGGAAGAAAGAACATGATTGAGAAAAAGGCAAGGGCAAACAAAAGAAGAGAAGAAAGGGAAAGAGAGGAGAAAAAACAAGAAGAGAAACACTTATGGTTATATAAAAAGTGCTGTCACATGACTAAAAATTGGTTTTTGAAAGACTTTTCGTTTTTGTTCACTGAAAAGCGGCGTCTCGGTGCAGACGGACAGACGGAGAGAAAAATATGTTTTCAAACGTGTGGACATGGCCCCAGGTGTGTGATGCCTGGATCTCTCTCTCTCTCTCTCTCTCTCTCTCTCTCTCTCTGTCTTTCTCTCCGCAGGCTCCAAAACATCTAAACACAGACTGTTTTCCTTTAAAGAGAACTTTCTCCTCCCTGTGGAGTCGTCTGTTTTTCTTCTTCTCGCTGTAATTATCTGCTCCATTGGTCAAAGCCACTGACGTATTTACACTTTTTTTTTCTTCTTTTTCTCCGTCGTGCAAATGTTGAGGGAAATCAACTGGGGCATCGCGTTATTTTGATTTGTGTCAAACCAGGAAATCCCCAGTGGGTGACAGACCAGCAAGAGAAGGACCAGCCTGGTGTAAGCATACGTGTGTGTGTGTGTGTGTGTGTGTGTGTGTGTGTGTGTGTGTGTGTGTGTGTGTGTGTTCATTTAAACACATTCATCCCGGTGTCTCAGTGTGTGGTAAAGGAGAAATATGCAGGATGGATGGAGAGCTTGGCGCTTTGTGACTGGGAATCAATAGGAATGCATTATAAACATGCAAAGGAGAAAAAAAATATTTATTGCTGATCTATTCCTCCTTTCCTCTCTCTCTTACTTTCTCTCTATCCTTCACTCTCTCCGGCTATGACTCACTCTGATCTTCAGGATCGTTCCAAGCAGTCTTTCAGCGCTGGCATTTTTCCACCACTATAAAAGCAAACGGCTTTTCTGCCTACTAGGGTGCATCTCGTTCTCTTTCTTTCTCTGTCTCTTCCTTGCCCTCTTTCTATCGCTCCATCTAATTCTATCTCTGTGTAGGACTGCCGGGGCTTTGTAGCCGCATCAGACATTTTCACAGCCGTTTCTGTCTCATAAAACAACCCAAATAGCCCCATAACCAGTCTGCATATGCTGGAGGGATTCATCCATCAGGGAAAAAAAGAGGAAAAAAGAGATTAGTAAGTATTAGAGAAGAAGAGAAATGTGTGTGTGTGTGTGTGTGTGTGTGTGTGTGTGTGTGTGTGTGTGTGTGTGTGTGTGTGTGTGTGCAAGAGAGAAAGAGAAAGAGGGTGTGTGTGTGTGTGTGTGTGTGTGTGTGTGTGTGTGTGTGTGTGTGTGTAAGAGAGAGAGAAAAAGGGAGAGAGGAAACCAAGAGAAAGGTCTGAAGCAGAGAGAGGATGAGATTAGATTAGATTAGATTAGATAAGAAGAAAGGAAGATAAGAGAAGAGGACAGCGATAAGGAAAAAGGGGAGAATAAAAAAAGAGCATGAAGGAAAGAAGAAATGAAGGAGCTGTGTGTGTGTGTGTGTGTGTGTGTAAGAGAGAGAGAAAAAGGGAGAGAGGAAACCAAGAGAAAGGTCTGAAGCAGAGAGAGGATGAGATTAGATTAGATTAGATTAGATAAGAAGAAAGGAAGATAAGAGAAGAGGACAGCGATAAGGAAAAAGGGGAGAATAAAAAAAGAGCATGAAGGAAAGAAGAAATGAAGGAGCGGTTGGTGGGAGGTGTGAAAAAAGAGAAAAAGACATAAGAGCAAGAGAAGAGCATAAAGAAATAAGAGGAAGATGGAGGAAATGGATCGAAGGAGAAAAAGAAAAGAAAAAGGTCAAAAGTGGAAAAGAAAAATGGAAGAGAATGGAGAGAAAAGAAAATAAGAACAATTGTGTGATGAACTTAGGGGGAAATGGCAAAAAGTGTGACGAAGAGAAGAGAAGAGAAGAGAAGAGAAGAGAAGAGAAGAGAAGAGAAGAGAAGAGAAGAGAAGAGAAAAGAAGAAAAAAGAAGAGAGAAGAAGAGGAAATAAAAGAGGTGAGAATAAAAGCGAAGAGAAGCGAAGAGAAGTGAAGAGAAGCGAAGAGAAGAGAAGCGAAGAGAAGCGAAGAGAAGAGAAGAGAAGAGAAGAGAAGCGAAGAGAAGAGAAGAGAAGGCGATTATCATATATTTCCTCCTCTCTCTCTTTCTCTCTCATGCTCTCAGTTATAAAGAGAAAAGTTCTGACATTTATCTATGAAGACACTCTCTGTGCTCATTAAGCGTCTCTTTCTCACTTATATGCACACACACACTCACTCTAACACTCACACTCACACACACACACACACAAAAAGCGAAGAGAAGAGAAGAGAAGAGAAGAGAAGCGAAGAGAAGAGAAGAGAAGCGAAGAGAAGAGAAGAGAAGCGAAGAGAAGCGAAGAGAAGCGAAGAGAAGAGAAGAGAAGCGAAGAGAAGAGAAGAGAAGAGAAGAGAAGAGAAGAGAAGAGAAGCGAAGAGAAGAGAAGCGAAGAGAAGAGAAGCGAAGAGAAGAGAAGAGAAGAGAAGCGAAGAGAAGCGAAGAGAAGAGAAGCGAAGAGAAGCGAAGAGAAGCGAAGAGAAGAGAAGAGAAGAGAAGAGAAGAGAAGAGAAGAGAAGAGAAGGCGATTATCATATATTTCCTCCTCTCTCTCTTTCTCTCTCATGCTCTCAGTTATAAAGAGAAAAGTTCTGACATTTATCTATGAAGACACTCTCTGTGCTCATTAAGCGTCTCTTTCTCACTTATATGCACACACACACTCACTCTAACACTCACACTCACACACACACACACACACACACACACACACACACACACACACACACTCACACGTACATCTTTGCGAGATTTTCAGTCCTCTGGGAAACTTTAATCAGTCCGGTAATTATCAGGGGGATTGGACTGAAGCCTCAGCAGCTCTGTGTGGAAAAGGTGAATCACTTCTCAGGGTGAAGGAGGAGTGAAGCAAGAGAAGAGAAGAAGAAATCCCTCGTTCATCACACACCTTTCCACATTAGAACATTATAAAAATAAAATAAAAATGGCGTTTGTACCAACAGAGTGCCAAAGTTTTAAAACTGAATCGGTTAGAGATGGAAATTAGGGCCGGCTGAGCTTTATACACCTACACACACTCTCTCCACACCTACACACCCTCTTACACACACCTACACACACTCACACACACACACAGTGTTGAGAGAGGCAGGCTGATTGTAATGACATGCCCGCTAAAGTCAGGGCTTTTTGCTCATCCGAGTGGCCTCTTACCATTAAGCCTGGCCCACGGAGGAGAGCAAAGCGCTGATCTGAGTGCTTCAGCTGAGAGAAAGTGGTGTGTATGTGTGAACGAAAAAGTGTGTGTGTGTGTGTGTGTGTGTGTGTGTGTGTGTGTGTGTGTGTGTGTGTGTGTGTGTGTGTGTGCGCATGTGTGGTTCGACGTTTCTCTCTCTCCAGAGAGAAAGCATGCTCCTGTCCAAGGCCATGGGTCTATCGATCGCTTTATAGAGTGCCATCACTCTCTCTTAGATGAGTGCTACCTCACTCCTTCTCTGGCTAGTTGTGGAGCGAGCTCAGGGAGATGCCTACTGATCAGGATGTATGATCACTGTACTCAGTCTCATCACTGTGGCCTTTAAAGAATCCCAGAAGCACCTCAAGATAAAAAAAAATAAAAAAATGAAAGAAACAGGAGATCTACACTGTATAGACAACAACAGATGGTGGACACCTGAAGAGAAGATGCTTCATTTTGAACATCTCATTCCACATGTAGACTCCAATTGCTTTTACTTTAAGGACTACTCTTCAATTCCAATGAAGTGGACTTCATTTCAAAAGCGAAGCTTCTGTCCATCAAGAAGTCTTCTCGGTCTTGTTACTTTAATTTGGATTCCTGAAATTCTCTTAAAACAGACTTTAAACAGGAAGGAAGCTGTAAAAGAAAAGCTCTTTCTGATATTTGACATCGCTATGAACTTGACTCTATTTGAACGGCTCGTTCTTGACTGATCGGGTAATGAGAATCTCGGCTGGACGCACAGATGAAGGGAACGCCAAAAATCAAACGTGGGGAGAAAAATATTAAAATCTGTGAACAATTCTCCGTTTTCTGCCAATAGTAGATTCAGACAGCTTGAAGAAATCTGCAGATTAGCAGCCTGGATTTAACCCAAATTGGAAATTGTGGAAATAATCACTAGGAGGTAAAAACGATGCAGTCTTTGTATTTATCTAAACCAAAAAACATCTCAGGGTCTTCATGGGATAAATAGAAAGTGTTTGAAGAAGACATCAGTGACATAGGACATTCTAAATTATCACACAAACCTGACATGTCCAAGATCCCAGGTTCGATCATGAGCTTAAATCAGTGTTGATTCAGAGTTTTGTATCTTTCCCTAGTATCCATGTGGGAATATAACCAGTGCCCATGTTTTCTCTGGATTTCCAAAGTACTTTATATTAACAAAAATATAGCTTTTCTGCTAATAGTCTGCCAATTCAGACAGCATGAAGAAATCTGCAGATTAGCAGGATGAATTGTGGAAATAATCACTATGAGCTGAAAGCTATGTGGTTGAAGTACCAGTGTTGGATAGTAATGAAGTAAATGTAATTGGTTACTGTACCTAAGTATCGTTTTCGTGTATCCGTACTTTACTGAAGTTTTTCCATTTGGGGAGATTTTTTTCTTTAATTTTACTACATTTCAAAGTCAAATCTCTCACTTTTTACTCGACTACATTTAGTGAAATCAGTCGTTCCTTTTAATTTATGAGGGTAAAAACTCAACTGGTTGAAACACGCAGCCAATCAGGACTCTCGGTTTTCACCAACATAGAGTTCAGCATCAGTACAACATCAATCAGAACATTTAGAGAGGAACAAATGATGAAGAAACTCCAGACTCGAACTCACCACAACACACGTGGATTTATTCTGGTGTTTTTTTTAAGTAGTTGAAAAGAAGGTTTTGGTTTCATGATAATTGTAATAGAAATAAATCTGTGTTTGAGTCATTAATATTATTCTATTAATAGATCAGTGTCCTGAGAGTTACATTCGAATCTTTTCACATTAATGAGTTGAATAATTAAAGAGTCTTGTGATAAAAATGATAACAGGAACATTATGGCCATACTAAATCATCTTAACTAACTCAACCAGCTACATATGAGGTTCTCAATGCTCGGATATTTTTTTTCTCTGAGCCATCCATGACTCCAGGAGCCTCATCCCATTCATTATTGCTCAGTTTTCCCAATACGGATTCTTAGGATATCAGTCAATGTGCATTGACTGATATCCCAGTGCAGATATTGTGTTAAATATCAGTACATGACAAACAAAACATTGTTCTTTGTACAAATGTAAACATCTTTTATAATGATATTACAGTCTCAGCATGACAATATTCAGGAAAAATAATAGAAAGAAGTCACATAAACTAGGGCCATTTGGAAAATTTCCTAACATGGAAGACATCTGTGCATGACACTGTGGATTATCACACAAATCTTACATCTCCAGGATCCCAGTTTCTATTCTAGCATTTTAGTGCCTTGTTAAAAAAAAAAATTAAAAATCTAAGATTTAATTTAAAGTCAAAGCAATATGAGAATAAAGTCATAATATTTTGAGAGAGAAAAAAAAAAGTCTTCTTCAAGGTTGATTTCTTTTATCATCATCTTCATAGAATCATGAGAAACGGTATGTCCCTTTTCGAATAGATGTAACTATCGATATCCTTGGAGTCGACCATTGGTCACCACTTCAGACTGCACAGGAGGCGATTACCTCAATGTCTGTCTGATTTTTATCTTCTAAATAAATTAAGTTCCCTACAGTACAGTGTCCATTTACTGATTATAACTCAATGCTGAAACACAAAGACAAAGAATTTATTCAATGCAAAATTCTAATCTAAAGTAGGATTTAACCAAATCCTACATTCACTGTATGAAAAAAAAATATTTTTTTCCTATCTCAATTGTGTGATTAAAATTTTAAATATATTCCTGTGATTTCAACATTGTTCTCAAAATATCTCGATTTTATTTTCGTATTGTTTCGACTTGTTTCGAATCTCGAAATCTTCATTTTACAGTTTTTCTTAACATGCAACAAAAACAATGTTGTACTTTTCTCAGATTGAGTCAGCGTTGATCCAAAATATTTTTCCTGACCCCAATGTCCATGTGGGTTTCTCCTGGATTTAAAAAATTCCCCAAATTCCCCAAATCTAAATCACAGCTCAAATGTTGAGTCTCTAAAATGTGTCCTGTGATGGACTGGAGACCATCAAATCCAGGTCTATTCCTGTCTCACACATCACAACCCAGGGATCGGTTTTCGGATCCTTCATGACTCTGAAAAAGGATAAAGTGCTTGCTGAAGATAAATGCATCACCAGACAACAGCTAATTTTTATTTTTTTTGTCAGTAGATAGTCTTCTCTTCTCTGAAGTTGAGCGCTCGTTTCTCACTCTCTGATAATTGAGAAAAAAGTAGCATTTTACAAGTAGACATTTGGCCAATGCTTTTATCCAAAGTAAGGCTGAATGCAATCCACGTACAAAGCTGTGCATTTTAGAGCTCGCAAATCCAACAGTCGGCATCACTGTGCTACCACGGAGTTACACTCAGTCTGCTATAAAAAACAAAAAAAAACAACGTTCTTTCCAATTTCTGAAACATCTTTGTAGTTTTCTCTGGACCCTTTATTCATGCTGTGCTCTTTTCATCACCACATGGAAAAAAGGCTTTGCTTTCTTCAGAACAAAATCTCAGTCAGTGAGGTGTGTGTATCTGAGAGGGAAAAGGTGGTCTGCTGAAGCACCATGGCTCAAGACTGACCTTGGATTCGGTGCCTGTGACCTTCTTATTCTCGATGATTCCATTACTGACTCGGGTAGCATTTACGACGCAAACCTTTGACCCTCGACACATCGTTTATTCTCCCTGGCTTCGCTGTCTATCATACTTTAGTGCTTCTTCAGAGCAGATCTGCTGTCACAGCCAAAACCTCGCATCCATCATGATAGCCAGGCTGAGGAGGGTTACGTATGTATGTGGTGAGAATCTCGTGCCCGAGAGGTTCAACTGTGCAAGGAATTTTGTACATATCTGAGCAAAAAGGCTTCGAAGATCAGAATAAAGATCAGGTGGAATTTTGTTGCATCTTTTCCACATCAAGATCTGCGTTCTGAGATGTTTTTCTCCTACCTATCAGTTATCTGTCATCTAGAAGCAGTCTGGCCATTGTATCTGACCCCTTATCAATAATAAACTCATCACTGATTGTAGATCATAGTCAGGGTTTTGGTGGATCTGGATGTGGAGTGAGATTACACCCTGGACATATGAGCATCACAAACTGCTATCAGAGAAAAAAAACAACAACAACAACCCTCAGTGCTGAACTTCTCCACTTAGATTTTCTCCTGGCAGCTTCAGATTTCTTCTTACATTTACTTTAAGTCTTTTTCTTCTCACTTTAAAGGAGCTTCATCAGGAATCTGTTAAAGATCTCAATCAACTGCACTGGATTGGAATCACTCAGCTCTCCAATCAGATCTTCATCACTTCTTCAGGACTGAGAGCTGCGCTAACCTTTTCCTTCCTTCTTCTTTTTCTCAGGTCCGTGATTGGAACGGCTCTCACCTCTTTTTCTGGAGTAGGCCATTTGTCTGTGGTTTGCAGCTGAAGAACCGATCTGTGTCTTCACTTCACAGGCTGGGAAATAGCAAGCTCACATTAGAATATTACAATAAAAAGGGTGAAGAAAGAACTTTTGTCCTTTATTATCAAAGGCATTGGTTCTTTTTTCTTTTTTAAATGCCAAATTTGAAAGAAAGCCAGGAAACATCAAAAGGCGTGCTGTCGGGATTTGCATGTAGATGTTAGTGGAATGCTTTCAGAATCATGGTCCAAGTTTGTGTTACAGCGGGAACAATTTAAACACAAGAGAATTCATTAGAGATAGAAAACCTGAGGTGGCAATAAAAATGGATTTGTTTTTCATTTTGTTTTTATATAATAAAATTTGGGCTTATTATTATTATTATTATTATTATTATTATTAATATTATTATTATTTTGTTTTTCATAGTTTGGTCAGATATCAGGACACACTACATGATGCAATATAATAATAATAATAATAATAATAATAATAATAATAATAATAATAATAATAATAATGTCAATGCTCTTGGGTACTAATTGGAAGTTTGGGGTTCAAGCCCCAATATCACTAAGCTGCCGCTATTGGAGCCCATTCTTCAGGGAAGATACTTAAACTAGATTTTGTTGAAAATAATTCTGCCACAAGGGTGGTAAAGTGATGTAGGTAAAAAGGTGAAGAGGTTGAGGAAGTTTGGAACTCTATAGCAGGAGATCTTTCACTCTATACCATGTACAGCAGATCTTCATGAAGCTGACTTTGTGCACAACGATATTGTCATGCTGGAACAGGTTCGAGTCTCCTAGTTAAAGTGAAGGGGAAATTCAATGCTAGTGCATCCAAAGACATATCCTACAACTGTCCATGTTCTATTGTCCATATAGTGTTTGTTTACTTTGAACATAATTTATATGGATTGTTGAGACTATATATTGAGCTTCGATATTTAATTACAAGTCTGTTCTTTTCCCAGGCCATTATTCTGCGCTAATGCTGTTAACTTAATGTGAGTCTTGCAATAAAAGGTTTTAGTGACGATGATGTGATTTTAATTGATACCGGTTACAGGGGTGAAGGCAGATGAGTTCTCTGCGCTTCATCATCCACCCGAGTCAATGCCCTCATCAATATGACTAATGCGACATCGATCACCACAGGAGTTGTTTCAAACAAAATCGCAATTTTTTTTTTACAACCCAGCACCCTGCCTTGGCAAATTAGTCCCAAGTGCAAATCCTCGAACGATGACACTTTCATTCTCACCATCGTCCGCCCATGCTCCATTTAACACCACAGGTCATTAACAGGTACAAATCACCTTGGCAACAGGCTGTCACGGTTACCCGCAGTGCTGACCTCAATGCCTTCGACTTGCTCCGATGTCACGCCGAGGCTGGAGTAATTTAATATCCAATCAGATAAGAGGTCTATTCTTATGCAAATGAAGAGGCTGAGGAGGCCTCGGGCCTGAGGGGGGTTTATTTTAGAAAATGTGGTTTTAATTACGAGAGCAAACCTGCACAGACGGCCGCGAGTTATTCAATTTAGAAATTAATTCTGCACATAAAAAAATAAAATAAAATCATAAAATCTGAATAGCCCTGTGGCGCCCCCGCTTAATGCTTTATACACAAAGTGCAAGAGAACTATATATAAATAATAAAATAATCAAATCTTACAATCTGCCCGGCGATGAGGCAGAGGGTAAGCATGAGGATATTTGATTGCAGAAATGATGTGGATCTGTTTTGAATAAAAACATAGAACTCCATGAATTCTAACAGTTGCATAAGTGTGCTGGTGTCATCCTGGGAAGCCTTTTGCCTGTGTGTGTGTGTGTGTGTGTGTGTGTGTGTGTGTGTGTGTGTGTGTGTGTATTTGGCTTTAAACTCATATTTTCCGCTTAAACATATGTTAACAACTCTCAGGCGATTGAACACGTCTTCTATTTACAGTGCAGTGTGAATAAAGAATGGCAGAAAGATACAGAAAACACTAGGGAGATGGAGATAGGCACCCTTCCATTTAAAAAAAAATTGTGTGTGTGTGTGTGTGTGTGTGTGTGTGTGTGTGTGTGTTTTGCCACATAGTTGAAGGCAAACAATTGTATATGATGTCTTTGGATGTGCTGGCATGGAATTTTTTCTTTATTTGAGCTAGGAGACCTAAACCTGTTCCAGCATGACCGTGCTCCGGTGCACAATGCCAGCTCCATGAAGATCTACTTTATATTGTAAAGTATATTCAACTCTATTGGGAACTTTGGGATGAATGTGAATGTTGACTGCACCCCAGGCCTCCTCATCCCACCTACATTGATACCTGACTTTACTGACACCCTTGTGGTTGAATGAATCTCCACAAATCTCTACAAGCACACTTGGAACATCTTCCCAGAACAGCAAATGTGACATGGAATGGAATGGAATTTATAAAATGGTAGTTCAGTCTACACTCCAAGATCCACATGGAAAAGACATTGTTCTAATTATAAATCACAAAAATTAACTCCAGTGCATTTTATGAAAAGTAGATCTTCAGCTTTATTTAGACTGAATGAAGTAGTAATTGGGTGATGTAGTAACTCTTAACCTCTGGATGGAATTCTCTTCAATTAGAGATTCAATTCTCTGTGCAGTTAGGGATGGTTTTACCTCAAAATCCCAAAGATCCATGAAGGTACTGAGCAACATGATATATTTAGATTGGAATGTATATCAACAGTCTGCTACAATGCTACAAAGGTCTGCTACACAGGTTGCATAAACAATTTCAGCACCTAGAACTGGACAGCGCAACTCAGCAATGATGGAATTGTGATGAATGAACATTTGGTGATGAGGTCGGTTCTCTTTTGAGTCTGGTTTCTCTCAGAGTTTCTTCCCTATGAAGTCTTAGTGAATTTTTCCTTCACTACGTTTGTTACTGGTTTACTCATAAAAAGATTTAAGATTAGAAGGAATATAATATTATAAATATAATATAAACGAATGGGCACTAAACATATACATCCATATATACAATTTTATAACCTCTTTATCTGTGTAAAGCTTCTTCGAGACATTATCTCTTTGATAATTTGAATGAAATCTACAGTAATCATCACACGTCTAATTACAAGTTGATTTGTTTGAATTCTTTGAAAGCCTGTATCAGTAACTCAGACTGTTAGACAGCACTTCTTCGTCACCCAGATGCCACCATCAAGTATCAATTTCCACTATTTTATATTAAATGTTCCACTTCTCTCAACTAAATCAGTGTTTCGACTTCATGCAAGTAATAATTACTGCGCAGCAAAGCAAATTCACAGATGGAAAAAGGAAATGGGGCATGAGCGACACATTTGTTTACACTACAGGAAGAAACCTTTGAGCTACATTGGAGCTTCATGAGCCAATAGAACGCAAGACTGTCTTCTCATTGGTCTGTTAACCGACTGTGTTTTCATAACCCTCTTATCTTGTTCTGATAAATTACAGCTCATTCCCTGCTGAACATCAACAGCTCCTCCATGGAGATCATAGAGAGGACAAAATTCCTTGGTGTTCACCTGGCGAAGAACCGCAACAACACCTGGTCCTTCAAAAAAAGTACCGAAGCTTTCGGGTCCTCACTTCCAGAGTGTGTGAGTTTCTTTCCAAAAGCTATCAGAATTCTCAACATGGAGGAAATGGACTGACACACACACACTTTTTTTTTTTTCCATTTTTATACACACAATCAACTTGCAACAACTTGGATGGTGATTTTTTTGTACTTTTGATGTTGCTGCTCCCATATTCCTGTTAGCGATACTAGCATGTGTGGCATCTAAATACATACAGGTCATTTCCAATGCAAATCCTTCATGCACACAAAGCAAAACCGACACCAACAACACAATCATTATCCAAGGCTGGTACTTAGCAGAATGTGTAATTTCAGTCATGTTAACACCAAACCGTGACGTTTTATACAGGATTAAAGCCCTTATCAGATTAAAAGAAGCTTGAGTCTATAAAAAAAATAAACACTTGCCCAGTCATCGGCTTAACCAGAGTATCTACATAATCCAACCAGAGTATCTACATAATCACTGTTTTGTTTATTTTACATTTGTAAGCATTTAGAAGAGACAGAACTGCAATAGTTTGTGGAGACCTGAACATAAAATTGGTATGTACTTCTTTTCGAGCATCTCATTCCACATGTAGTCCCTGTTTGCTGTCATAAGAACATTCACTCTTCTGGGAAGATGTTCCACTTTAATATTTTATAGCTTCATTTAGCCAGTTAGTAACGTCAGATACTGAAGTAGTTGAGGTGAGAAGGTCTGGGGTGCAGTCAGCATTCACATTCATTCATAGCTCAAAAGGGCTGAAGCTCTATAGCACGAGATCTTCCACTCCAAAACATACGCTATATCGCCAAAGGTTTGCGGGCACCTGACCTTACCTTCCATGTGTGGTTCTTCTCCAAACTTCGTTTGCTTTGAACGTCTTTGGTTTGAGTAGCATAACATATTGCGTTCACTTGAACATGGAAACCGAAATCTGTTCCAGCATGGCAATGGTTCTGTGCACAAAGTGACTTCTTTGATTTACATGGATCGGAGAGGAAGATCTTGTGTGGACTGCAACAGAGCTCTGATCTCAACCGTACTGCACTCCAGGCCTTCTCACAATCACAGCTATATCAGCATCTGACTTTACAAACAACTTTGTGGCTGATGAACACAAATGTCTATAAGCACACTCCAAAGTTTAGTGGAACATCTTCCCAGAAGAGTGGAGGAAATTATAAGAGCAAATTGGGACTAAATGTGGAATGTGATGCTCAAAAAGCAAATACCGTACTCATTACCATGTGTCCACAAACTTTTAGCAATGTAGTGTATCAACATGAAGAAGTCCAAAACATTTATGTGTCTCCAACATTTAGCAGGAAAACCACATATGGCAGGAGAAATCAAGTGTCCTAATACTTTTGCCCGTATAATGTGTCTTTTTGGACAGATTATGCAACTACAATAAGTTACAGATTGAAATGTAACACAAACTTAGTTATCTATTAAAGAGTTAATGATTTTAAGACCTTCTGCGATTATCTCCCAATAAATCAGCTCCTCAAAATGCCTTGTGGAACCTCAATGTTGAGGATATTTGCTTCAATGACCAATAGCAAACCAGCTTTGACCTTTGTTTGGTTCTTCCACAGCTCTGAAAAGGATAGAATAGTTTTTCTCCTTGACGTCACTGTTCTTGTGGTCCTCATAGCAGAACTAACATTATTCTTCTACAGTGTTCCCATTTACTGAATGCTACTCTGATATTTAGTGAGCACACTTGAACTTTAACCTTCTGCCGTGCGAGGCTCTTCATGCTGTGTTTTAATGCCACGCTGACACATTTTGTGTGTGTGTGTGTGTGTGTGTGTGTGTGTGTGTGTGTGTGTGTGTCTGTGTGTGGTTGAACCCCAGGGCCAGGCATTTGACACATTAGAAATGTCTCTTATTATGCATTATTTTAACACTGAGTGTAACCTAATGATTATGCAAATGGAGGTTAATTAAAGCACTGCTGTAAAAGGCCTGACTAGGGCTAATTTGCATACGCTGCTTTTTTTTCTACTCAGTGCCTCAAGTGAGGATGTGAGGAAGTGACTTCTAGTGCTGATGACCACGGAGCAGCAGAACCTCCTCTGCTCAAGGAGAAACCTTTCCTCCAGCTGTTTGCTCAGTGTCAGATAGAGTGTGTGTCCAGTGAAAATCTGTGAGTATGTGTGTGTGTGTGTGTGTGTGTGGGGGGGTGTTCAGGAATCCCCCCCATTCCCCACCTCACGCTGATCGTTTGATCTGGCCTAATCACTGTGACAACAGCATGAACTTTGATCAAAGTTGCATCGCTTGCTCTCGAGTTGAGCTTCTTGGGCTTTAAAGATTCATACTTCACAAGAACACTCTCCATCTGTCTGTGTGTGTGTGTGTGTGTGTGTGTGTGTGTGTGTGTGGTTTTGCACTGATTTCAGAGAGAAAACAATGCAGGAGATATAGAAAGTTTTCATTCAGACTAAATCGCCATCTGAATCAAACACATTATATAGACAAAAGTTGGTGGTCACTCCACCATATGTGCTTCTGTTTGAACGTCCAATTCCACATCCATTCCCCATTTCCTGTTATAAGAGAATCCACTCTTCTGGGAAGATGTTCCACTAGATTTTGTGGAGATTTTTTTTCATCCACAAGGGTGATAGTAAAATCAGTTACTGATGTAGGTGAGAAAGTGATGGACTTGCTGCATTAAGATGTGCTTTCCATTGGTCGGATTGGAAGATCTCCAGTTTTCGAGCTCTGACCCTCAAACCCTATTGGATGAATGTGAACCCTATTGGATGAGTGCAGCCCAGGCCTCTTCACCTGTACATCAGTTCTTGACTTCTTACTAACACCTTTGTGGCTGAATGAATCTTCACAAATCTCCACAAAATCTAGAGGAACATCTTGTTTAAAAACTGGAGTGTATTATAACAGCCAATGGAACTCAAAAGTGGAATGAGATGTTCAAAAAGAAGCAGGTGTCCACAAACCTTTGTCTAAATAGTCATCAAACTACTATAAGTAAAGCAAAATATATACACCATTCTCACACTTTCACCTCCATTTTTTGCTTGGAAGAAGAAAACAAATTAAGACTTTTTTTAAATAAATTTGCAGATTCCAGCTTCTTGAAACTCCACATTCAGAGCACAAGGTCAGCCATGATTTAGTGCTCATGGAGAAGACGAGGTTAGGGGTTATAGTCAAAAACAAACAGTGGCAGGTTAATAGTTTTGGGATTTGAATCTTTGACCTTCAGTTACTCTCACACACACTGACTTTGTAGGTTGTACCACAGTAAAATTGAACTGATTATTCAGGATTGAGGAAATAAAAAAAGCAACATGGTGTATTTGATAAGTCTCAGAGATTCAGCAGAGAACCGGCGTTTCTCGTCTGGAGAAATTTGATTCTGTTGCTTCTCTGATATTACTGTCACACACACTGCTGTCGAGTCGCAAGGTCGATGTCGTCGCTCGTCCGACGTGTCACGCTGAACAACACAAAGCACAAAGACAACCAGAGGTGTAAAGTAATAAAACACATTCGCCAATTACACACATGATAACAAGATCAGTTGGCACGGAAGCAATTCAAATTACGTCTGCCAAAATATTTATACAAATAAATAATAAATAAAATATGTGCAAAATATTCTTCCAAAAGTTTTATTTCTTAAATTGTTTTAACACAAATTAATTTCTGAATGAATACGAAACGTAACCGTAAGAATTTCACATGTGAGAAAATCTGGAGTTTACAAATCTCTAAAATATAACACACATTTTATAAGCTGTTATTAGTGTTAGTATAAATAATAACTGACTCAAAACTTCCCGGAGTCTCGGATACGAAGCCGAATTCCTCGACCCGAACTCCGTATTAATGGAACTCCGTCTCACATTTTATCTTACAAAAAGCATCATTTTTTTGTGTCCTGAAAGCTTTGATGTCACAAAAGCAAATGATGAAAGCTCACAAAAAGTCTTTAATAAAAAGAGAAGAGAAAAAGAGAAGACGGGATCTGCCGAGTCGCCTCACGCACAGGCTTCAAAACAGAGATTATTCAAATCACATGATGACGATGGTGTGAGTGTGATGCAGGTGAAGGATGAAAGGCGTTTAGTTGCCGAGGATGTAATTGTACGTAAAACGTCACTAATCTAGAAAACAGTACAAACAGGATGATTAACCGAAATTAAATAAAAAAAGACGTGGAAGAGTTGAGAGCAAAAACCAGAAAGAAGGAGAAAGAGAGAGAGAGAGAGAGAGAGAGAGAGAGAGAGAGAGAGAGAGAGAGAGAGAGAGAAAGAGAGAGATTCTCTGTGGTTTATATAAAATCCTATTAGAATATATTGATATAAAAGTGAAAGATAGGGGGCAAGATGAGAGAGAGAGAGAGAGAAAGAAAGAAAGAAAGAAAGAAAGAAAGAAAGAAAGAAAGAAAGAAAGAAAGAAAGAAAGACTTATTACAGACTAAAGGCATAAAGACAGAAAGACATAAGAAGGAGAAAGACAGATATGAAGACACAGAGAGAGAGAGAGAGAGAGAGAGAGAGAGAGAGAGAGAGAGAGAGAGAGAGAATGAATGAATAAATGAATGACAGACATCCAGTTTCAGAATGAGAGAAAAGCAAAGAGAGAAAGAGGGAAGTAGGAAAAACTGTATATTAAGATAAAAGAGTAGCAGAGAGAGAGAGAGAGAGAGAGAGAGAGAGAGAGAGAGAGAGAGAGAGAGAGAGAGAGAGAGCGAGAGATATGACGTTTATTCTCCATGGTTTATATAAAATCCTAAAGTCATCATCATATGTGTGAAATTCCAGGGTGTAAAGTTGAAACGAGGAACTCGGAATTGTTTGAAGAACACATTAGCATTAATAAAGCTCTAAATCTCAAAGTGTCTGAAATCTTCAATCTGATTGGTCGAAAGGTGTGAATTTATTTTATGGAACAGCTCGGCTCCGTTCCGGCCGCAACATGATTCATATGTTTATATTAATGCACTTGTTCTCGAACGTGTGATGGTTTCCATGGTAACAATCCATTCAGAGCTAATTATAATTTCTGTTTGAGAGTTGAACAAAGAATCATGTAGTGACAGTGTGACGTGGTGAAGTTTGTGATCGGTCATTGTGCAGGTCCACCTTCTACCGCTTCTCCACTGATCCCACCATCATCTACCACTTTTCCACTGATCTCTCCATATTCTACCACCACTTCACTGATCCCACTATCCTCCATCCTCTACCACTGTTCTCTTAACCATCAAAACAAAGTTTCAAGCTAAATTCTGAGGAGATAAATTAAGCAGCAGAGAGATGGTCAGCACTGAAACATGGTTTCTTGATGTTTGTCAGCACACTATAAAAAGGCCGCCATAAACAAAATACTGATAAAACACCGGCTGCCTGAGCGGTTTTATCCGTACCACAAAAGCGAGGCTGTGTTGTAAAGCGTGGATCAGACAGTGGATGCATCATTACGCTCAGACCTTCACGTCATTAACGAAATCAATAAAATTCATAACCAAACCAATTAAACTGCAGACTCGCTGAAAAACTCATCGGCATCGGAGAATGAGAGAGACGAGAAAACACCAGGTCCTATTAAACGCCGTGTCCTGGAGGCTCCCATGTACTGATTCCTTCCCCTCAGATTCCTACACGTGATGAAAATGACAAGAATAAAAGATCCAGATGGCGAACGATATAACGACAAACAGCAGCAGACGGGAAAGCGAGCAGACTCTGTTTTTTCATTTCAGAAATAAATGACGGCAAGTATTTGAAGATGGAATTGGATGACGGGTGTGTGAGTAAGAGAGGCTTTATGCTGCTTTAAGTAAGGGATAGAGAGAGAGAGAGAGAGAGAGAGAGAGAGAGAGAGAGAGAGAGAGAGAGAATTGCTAGTGTTAATCATCAAGATCTCAATTAGAATGTTGTTTTAGGTCTTTAAGGTGTGTGTGTGTGTGTGTGGGTGTGTGTGTGTGTGTGTGTGTGTTTGTGGGGGTGGAGGGTGCTAACAAAAATTTCACATTAAAAGAGATTAAGGTCCAAATCAGGCCCGGTGTTGCCATGGAGACAAAGATCAAAGGTATTAATTTCTCGAGACTGATTTACTCTCTTTCTGTCAATCTTCATTCTTCATATAATTTTTTTTTGTCTCTTTCTTTTACTCCTTCTTTTATTTTCCAGGCTCCCATGCCTGTGGGATTGTGTGGGTTTACTGTGGGCAGAGCAAACTCCAAGCGGGAGCAATAATTCCACACGGACCCTATGTGTTTTAGCCCATGCAGGGCCCCAGCAGTTCTGCCCTTTAAGGGCCCCATATGTAGGGATTTTTTGGATAACCATTTTGCTACTGTGTCATGTTTCATGAATGACATGAGAGTATGAGGCACATGTGGGGCCAATGTGGGGCCTGGGTGGCCTTGCCCACATGCTGCTCAGAGTGTGTGCATGGCTGTTTACGGTCCCACATTGTGTCTAGCTGGGGGAACACTCTACTTCCTGTGGGCAGCCCATACTCCTCTGACCAGGGTACTGAAAGGAAGAAGGGTGCTTTGTACTTGTCACTGTGAACTTCTTTCTTCACACAAATCAGTGATATAAGAAAGCTGGGGTCAGAGAACAGGGTCAGCCATGTTACAGGCCACTGGAGTGCTAAAGCTTAAAGGCCTTGCTTAAGGGCCCCAAAAGTGGCATCTAAAACCTCTGAAAATTCTTTAGAACTAAAAGGTAGTTCTAAAAACTCAGATCTTTAGTTCTTTCTTTAAGATGTTTAATACAAGTCAGGCTGAACCATTTTAGCAGCTTTATTCTCTTCCTCTGAAACCGTTTCCATGGTTGTGTGTTTGGGATCAGTGTCTTGCTGAAATGTCCACCCTTCTTTCATCTTCATCATCCTGGTAGATGGCTGCAGATTTTTATCAAGAATGTCTTAGGTACATTTTCCCATTGAGCCTTACTTCAATTATATGAAGTGTGACAGTACCCTATGCTGAAAAACAGTCCCACATCATGATGTTCTCACCTCCAAACTTCACTGTTGGTCTGGTGTTTTTGGGGTGATGTCTATTGCCATTTGTTCTCCACACATGCTCAATTTTGGTCTCATCAAACAAGACATCACTTTCGCAGTATTTCACAGGCATGTCCAAATGTTGTTCAGCAAAGTTTAACAGAGCTTCAGCATGCTTTTTCTTCAGCAGTGGGATCTTGTGTGATGAGCGTGCACACAAGACATGGTGGTTGAATGCATTAGTTATAGTTTTAGAAACAATTGTACCTGCTCATTCCAGGTCATTCTGAAGCTCTGCACAAGTGGTCCTTGGCTCCTGAACAGCTCTTCTGATATTATTTTCACAGAAATCTTGTGAGAAGCACCCGGTTATGGCCAGTTTATGGTGAAATGTTCTTTTCACTCTTCGTTAACAGAGAAAATAGTATTTTGTTGGATGGCTGAGGTCCAGCACAATGTTCCTGGCCCTGGTCCTGCAGATGTCCTGCAGGTCAGGGAGTTCAGTGCGGATGGTACCTTCAGCTGACTGCACCACCTTCTGGAGGGTGTGTGTGAGTGTGTGTGTGTATATAAGCAAATACATCAATCCATTCGATCAATAAATTATAGGTGGATCAACAAATTATCCTGGGAATAAAGTGGACATACATCAATAAACTTTCTATCGGCTTCTCCCATTAGGGGGCGCCACAGCGGATCATCCGCATGTTCGATTTGGCATGTTTTTACACTGGATGCCCTTCCTAACGCAACCCTTCCCATTTATCCAGGCTTGGGACCAGCACTAAGAGTGGTTGGGGTGGTTTCCCTGACCGGGGATCGAACCCGGGCTGCAGCGGTGAGAGAGACGCATCCTAACCACTAGACCACCAGGGGACCTTCTGACGTTCTTCCACATGCTTGTGTCTGATGTAGTTCTGTATAAAAACTGTTCTAATTTATCTTCCTTTTGGATTTGCTCTTATTCCTCCACTCCATCTCTCTTCCTCTCAAATTCTTTCTCAGAATTGTTTTCAACAAGTCAAATAATTTGACTCGGCGATGTCTCACTACGGTTTTGATTTCAATCAGAAGGAATTGTGATGTTTTGATGAGTTCTGAGTATCAGCCTGAAAATTGTGAGAAGTTTCAGCACTGTAGCTAATAAGATTTTATAAAGATACGCAAATATGACTTTGACAAAAAGTCGCTTACTGAAGACGAATTAATTCATGCTCATGAACTCAGATGTAACAAACGCAGATGTTGGAATATATATTTCCAGTGTATTGATTTTTTTAAGGACAGGAAGAATGACAACCGGCTCACAGAAAACAAGACAAAGATTCGACACGTTCACGAACAAAACATCACTATATCCTTCTCTCGCTGCCTCAGACTATTCTATTCATTCTTTACATCTGCGTCTGTCTCATTCTCGCTCAGCAAATTTCTTTAATAGTTCTTCCCGGAAACGTTTCGAACCGCCCTGATATCATTATAGAAGCTTTAACTACTTCATTCTAAATGATCATAAAGAGAAAGCATCTCGAACAGACTGACACACGAGCCTTACTGTAACCGTTATAAAATAATAAATGCATTTCCATTATGCTATAAACGTATAGAAGTGTAGTTACACACACCGAGGCTAATAGAAAACATGGGAGAGCTTTTTTTTTAACGCTTTAATCTTATCAGTATATATTACAGAAAAGTCCAACAGGAAACTTCTGGGTAAGTTCAGGACTTGTTCTCTTCCTGCGGTAAAGTCAGTATATATTTATATACACACACACACACACACACAGTTTTGGTATGGTCCCCAAACCCATTTTCGGTCCTCACTCGTCCGTTGAGCTCAGCGGTAATGGAGCGGCACTTTATTTTGATAAAGACATCAACTTCAGACGGACTCGAGGCCCGTCAGCACTCATAATTGGGCACGGCTTCCCGCGAAGGCCAGAACAGGACCCTGAGGAGAAAACACAATCACTTTAAGAGTGCCTGCTCACTCATTCTCTCTCTCTCTCTCTCTCTCTCTCTCTCTCTCTCTCTTTCTCTCTCTCTCTCTATAGATATAAATATATACTGTATATAATCTCCATCCTTTATCCCAGGTGCAACGCTGAGGTCCCGAGACTAACCCAACTGCCTAATACACGAAAGTATAGGAAATAAAACACTTACACAATCACTCAATTTTATAGTGTTCATATATTTAATGATTGATTGATTGATTGATTGATTTATTAACTGGTTAGCAAGAAACACACTGAACACAATCCAACACATCTCCTTTCACTGTAGCCACAACTGCACCTCCCGTATTCATCATCTCTAGCAGAAGCATTGATATTCACCCTGTGCATTTTTTTTTCCTTAATGGAAAGGGGAAACATGTTGTCCAGCTTTTCTTGAACAGTCCGCCTTGTAAATGTCCTTGTATGTGTATCTGTGACCAGATAGATTTCTTTAACTCTGTCAGCCATTTTGGAATGAAAGACGAATATTTTTGATCTTGTGCAGTTTTCTACAGATGCGGGTTGCAAACTTTGACTAGTGCGCGCTCTGATCATCCATTCAAAAGGATGTGAAAATGCTGATGCTATCATACACCTGCTCTTAGAGTGACCAGCTTGAAATCTGATTGGTTACAGCAAAAGCTTTAAGCAACGTGTGGCAATACACACAGCAGTCCAGCAACCCCCGTGTTCTTGCCACTTCTGGAACGTCTACTTTCCGAATAGCAGAGGTGGGAGACTCGAGTCATATGACTTGACTCGAGTCAGACTCGAGTCACAATTTTCTGGACTTAAGACTTACTTGACTAGATCTCTGAAAAGACTTGACTTGACTTTAGACTTGCTCCTTGTGACTTTAGACTTGACTCGGACTTGTGCCTATTTACTTGAAATGACTTGTGGAAAAAAAATTTTTTTCAATTCTTGTGATTTTTTTTAAATATATTTAAGAATGGACTATATATTTTCCAATAAGTCGGCGAACCCAATCCACTCTTGCGCATGCGTAAATTGCTAGACGCTATCCGGAAGCCGCTTGCAGCCTGCCAAAACAGCAGATCCCTCCGCGTTCAAGACAACATGTACACCGCGACAACCCCAGCCCCACCCCCAAGTTCGGGTTTAGAGATGGCCAGTTTGATTTTTTGCAAATTTAATTCACTGTAATTTGCCTTCACATTGGCATTATTTTAAACTGTCCAAACATCACAGTTTAACATTGAAGTGGTCAAGGGTTAAAGTTGTTATGGCCAAATACATAAATCTGGTTTGATGTACGGTAAATATCTCCATAAATACTGGGGCATGACCTGATAGTTTTATTTATTTTTTTTACATTATTAAAGATATTAGAAAATTAATGAAAAGCCCTAGAGTAACATGATCATAATAGTTTGTGGATAACTCCTAACAGAGCAAACAATGTTGGGTTCATCACCTTTTAAAAACCACTGCCTCACTTGTACAGTAAGATTTTTTTTTTTCTGATATTGATATTCTACTTTGAGTATGCAACCCATTGTTTGGTGTCTGATGAGATGACAGAGTATACTTTACACTTATAGGTATTATTATTACTATATGTTGAGATGGGGACATGTGACTGTTCACTCCATGTTTACACAGATACATCAGGGCATTGATAGATAGAAATGATCCAGTTTAACTGTAGTTCTGACTCCTACTGGGAAGGGAACATCAGCACATTCTACTGTCTAAAAAACGTACAATTAATTCTTGTTTAATTTATTTTTATTTTAGAGCATTTAAAGTGCTTCTTAACCATATTTTATTACACACAAGTTAATGTATTTATTTTTCTAACCCATCATCAGCCCTCTGTGTCTAAATAAGTAATAAAAGTCCCTGAGTTAAAAAATGTGTCAAACAAATCTGTGTGCGACTTGGTATGACTTGATGACTAAGTTGGGACTTGACTTGACTTGACAAAGAGTATGACTTGACTCGACTTGTCTTGACTCTTACAACAGAATGACTTGACTTGACTTTGACTTGCAATGTTAAGACTTGGACTTGACTTGAGACTTTCATTTGGTGACTTACTCCCACCTCTGCCGAATAGTGTCAAACACCTTCTGTGATTCATGCCGGATTTCCGCAAAGGTTTCGAACCGGCGACCTTTGAGCTGCATCTTTATTTTCGGGAAGAGGGTGAAGTCCGCAGGAAAAAAATCTGGCGAGAAGTGTGTGTGCGATGTGAGATTGTGTGGATTGTTCTCTGACGATCATGAGCTCGTCAAATGTCTTCCTGATCTCTCGTCATCTTCCAGTGATGTTCTTCCACTCTGGAAGCGTGCATGCAGATTGAAACACCTTAAAAAACGCCGTATGTCAAACGTATGTCATGTCACATGTTTCTGTGGCAGATTTGTCCAGTTTTATGCAGAATTTCACATAAAACTCACTCTTACTTTCTGTCTGTGTTGAAATCACAGACGTGGTAAAGCACGTAGGTTAGAATAGCACCAGGTTCACCATGTCTCCATGGTCTCCAAACTTTTTGATTTGTCCTAGGTGACAACGTTTATTCTGTTTATCACCTCTGGTCTCAGGCACTGTAATATTAAACCTCTCATCGTTTTTTCTTTCTGAAGCAGGTGGAAGAGTGAACGCTGTGATATTGAGCATATGGTGTAAAGTCGCCTTTCGGAAATACTCCTTAAGTTTGGGTTAATGAAGTTGACACAATCATTAGCAAGCAATAAATAAATATATTTACGCACCGCTGTGCTATTTGTACATAAATATCCTAAACAACAGATGTTTAGTTTAGATTTTTTTCTAGTAATATCACTGCAACATTCTTTTACAGAACCATTCCAGATGTTCAGTGCTCACTAAATGCAGTGGATGTATAAAAATTGGTCATCAGATTCCACGGATATTTAAAAAAACACAGTAGTTTGGGGGAAAAGTGAAGAGACAACCCTATCATGACTTATTTATGATTGAAACAAACAGTGACTGTCAAAAGTATAGAGATGGCACAACCTTGGTTGAACTGGATAAATTGAAGGGGAAGCTCAGTGGTTAAAGGGGACATATGTCAGGTGAAATGTCTTCCGGTAATCTCACTTCCGCATCCGGTGAGATCCGTCTCGCCACCAGCGCACCGGCCATCTTCCTGGTGTATAAATAGATGCTAGCTCCTTTTATCTCTCTCCAGATTGTCTTTTTGGTTGCATGTTTGTTTTAAAACCTTCCTGCCCTTTTTCCATGTTTAATATTTTTACTTTTGTTTTTTTCATACTATTTTTTTTTTTCCGGATTTGGCCTGTTATTTTGTGGGGGGGTTTTTGCCGGTTCTCGGACGTTTGTTTTTGGACAGTTTCCTGTCTCTTCTGCTCTGGGTCATCAGGTTTGAGGTTTAGTTTTGCTTCAATCTGTTCTCAGTCTCTTAATGCTCTTTTTTTAAAGGGGTTCATTCGTTTTCTTACAGTTGAGATTTCTGGCTTCTCAATGAAGACTGCCTTTTGAACATCAGCCTGCATTTGGGTCATTCCACTCACGGCCACTGACAGAACAATCTGGCTAATTATGGACCTTGCAGACACCCAGGAATTGGAGAGTGTAGACTCCCCAAAGCAGATCTGCGTCGCCCATGACCAGCAGCTGCATCAAATTGGTTTGGCACTTTAAGACTTCCTGCAGCACGCTGATCAAAACTGCAGTACCTCCGCTGAAGCCACAAAGGTCGTCTCACCTGCACCACCAACCATGACGGAACCCGCCTCGACTCCGGTCGTGGTCAGTTCCCTTGAATTTCACCTGATGCCACCAGCACGTTTCTCCAGGGAACCAGGGCACTGCCTCTTCTTCCTCACTCACAGTGCAGAGTGATCTTTCAACTTCAACCCTCTTCCATTAACACTGTCTTGCTTAGAAATCTGCCTCCGTTTCCTTCAAGACCTTGGACCTAGACTCCATTCGTTTGGTTTACCAAAAACTAGAACTTGCATTCAGAAAGGCCCATGCTTCCTCCTCACCTCCTAATCGGCAGTATTACTGCGCCATCAACCTCCTACCTGGGTCTTTGCCCCTCCAGGGTGTTTGTACCACCTGTCAGGCCAGGAGCAAAGAGCCATGATGCGGCCTAATTCGCCCTTTCTTTTCACCTTTGTAAAAAAAAAAAAAAAAAACCAGGATATTACGCCCCTGCATCAGTTATCATGGACTCAATAGTATTACCATCAAGAACTGCTATCTGATTCCCTTAATGGACACAGCATTCAAACTGCTCCAAGTAACTTCCATTTTCACAAAACTGGAACATAGAAACGCCTACCATCTTGTTCTTATCCAGAAAGGGGGATAAATGAAAGACTTGCAAGAGTTCAACACCCCATCAGGTCACTACAAATATTTGGTCATACCGTTCAGCCTCACTAATGCACCAGCATTTTTTATTGAGGCTCTCGTTAACAACGTTTTGTGGGATATGTTGAACCAGCAGGTTTTTGTATATTTGCACAACATCTTGTTGATCTCTGGTGACCATGTTTGGTATGAATGGCTTCAACATCAAAGTGGAGAAGTGTGAGTTCCATGTCCCCAAAACCTCCTCCATGGGTTTCACTCTTGCGGCAGGAAGCATACAAATAGGTCCAGCCATGATCCAAGCTGTCAAGGAATGGCCCACACTCTTCTCCTTCTTCTCACCGCAATCTGGAGTATCTGTTTACCTTCAAATGCCTCAATCCTCGCCAGGCTTGCTGGGGACTCTTTTAGTAAAATTTCTCCCTCTGATGCTCTTCCCAGGTTACACTCCCCTGTTGAGGAAGGAGACCCCACCTCCCGACCCATACTTCCTTCCTCCATTACTGTGTGTGCCTGGACCTCAAGGCAAGTAGGAATTTTGCCACTGTGTGTGTATTTCATATATATTTAATACATAATATAATTTTATATTAACACGGTTTATTATTATTAACATTTGTTATTATCAACTGTTTACATGTTTCAAACAATTATTTAAATAAATATTTTAATAATATATTGCATTTTATAAAAATACAATTAAATAAATCAAATTAATGCAGCATACTTTTTGTTATTTTGATTACATTCACTAAACGATTTAATTGCCACAAATTAAATTCATTAAATTAAATGTAATAAATTATAAAATTAAATAGTTTCAATATTTGTGTGTTTGTGGTTTACATTTAACTTAAAATTTTCTAAAGATATGGTACTTTAACAAATGTCTTCCATCCATCATCATTCACCCCTTAGTATACACAATGATCAAGATTTTCTCCTTTTAAAAGTGAGCCTTTTTTAAGCTGGACATAAAAATGGAAAAGAATCCATATCGCTAGACTGTGATGAAAACAGAATCGCCATAGTTTCATGCATGCGCAAAACAAAATCTGGTAAGGAGTGAGTAGCCACAATGACACTGCACTAAATCTATTTTCTTGTTCATACCCCTGGCATTGATGTGAGAAAACAAACAACAACAAAAAAACAACAACAGAGAAATGGAGCCCAAGTCCGAGGCAGAGACAAAACAATCTTACGGTCCACCACTTAATTCCTTCCTGTTGGAACTTAGATTTTATTTATGTTCCACAATTAACACATGCACCAAACCAAAATACGTGTACAGTTACACCCATAATATATTTGCAGATCACGGATAAGTATAAGGCTGAAAATTATTCACATCTGGTGCAATAAGCAAAATTAAAATTAATTTCAAATCTATGCTCAGCACTAACACCTCACCAGCTTGTGCATGGCTCTGCTAAATAATGTCCAACATTTGGTTTGGCCATCATGTGTGTGTGTGTGTGTGTGTGTGTGTGTGTGTGTGTGTGTGTGAAGTGTCACATAATGCAGTGTGGACCTGGGGTGTGCCATATGGCAAGCAGGAGATTCTGGATGTGAACTGACCTACATGTCTCTTTGAGATATTAGCCTTGTATCCATCTTCTCCTCATCTCACACTGTGTATCTGCTCCATCACAGAGCTTTTCTTCCCAGAGGGAACCTGTGCATGATCCAGGACGATCCTGGTTCTGTATTTTGAAGGAGACACCTATCTCCCTTTGACTTGCTGCATCAACTGAGATCATTCACAGAGTTAAAGAAAAAGAAAGAAAAAGGGGTGTGTGGGGGGGAACTAAGGTGTTAACCTAGCATAAAAAAACTGCTAGCATGATTTTAAAACATTAGCACACGTTTAAAATTTTACATGACTTTGTGTTATGCTTACATGTTTGTTAGCATGCTAAGAAATGAACCGCACTGTTCTTGTCATTTGACTAGTGTAGAAAACTATCATTGGACCAATAGGAAAGATGATGTAGCTACTAGAGCTGCTATCTTAACAATGTCAACAAATCTGCAAGCTGATCATACATTGATCTGATATAAATCACACTCCTGCCAAAAGAAGAAAAAAAAAAGTGTTTTAGCAAGCTTATCCTGACAGTAAAGTGTGTGTGAAGTCAGAGTGTATGCAGTCAGTGTGTCCACTTGCTAACCTTTAACCTGGAGGACAGATTTGACCCCATGTTGGGGTTTTAGCCTTTCTCTGTTCAGCAGCTGTTTCATTATGCCGGTCGGGAGTGTTTGCTAATATCACGCTTATGATGCATCTTAGCAACGACACCATGACTAATATTGAGACAGTAAAACAGGGCTCATGGAGGTAAGCGAAAGTCCTGTGGTTGCTAAAATACCCCCTCTTTATTTTGACACATATAGCAAAATGTCAGCCATGATAAGGTCCCTCAGGAGCAAAGAGGGTTAAAGACCTTGTTAAAGAGGTCTAATAGTAGCAGCATGAGGCTTAAACTCCCGACCTTCTCAACAGCAACCTAGAGCCTTTGCTTTTAAACCTCCATTGCTTGCTAATAGATTGCTTTCCCATAGCATGCCACCTTCTTCCCTGTCCCAAGCCTCTTCACAAGACCATGGAAACACTTCTTTAAACCTCATATATAATGTTCTTTCTGACAGAGGTGTTTTGCAACCAAATAAATATAAATGCCCTGAAAGCAAACCCTAGTGGTCCATCAGAGAGTCAAAAGATGGGCAGGTTCCTTCAACCCGAATCAACATGGCTGAAGAATGCATCTCACATAGCCAGAGAAAACGCACACTGAATGTCCATTCATTACAGTTCCATTATTATTGTGGTGTGCCATCACTGCTGTCCAGTGAGAGGTGCTGAAATGCAGAACTGCGTCAGCAACCACATCTGGGAGAGATTATTTGTCAATAAACCACCTGAAAAAAACTTCAATGGTACATCCATGTTTTATAGGTACATTCTTCATTCCTTCCTTCCATCCTTCCTTCCTTCCTTCCTTCCTTCCTTCCTTCCTTCCCTTTTTCCTTCCTTTCTTCATTCTTTTCCTTCATTCCTCTCTTTCTGAACTGTTTTTCTCAATTTTTTTATCACATTCAGCATTTCTCTCTCTCTCTCTCTCTCTCTCTCTCTCTCTCTCTCTCTCTCTCTCTCTCTCTCTCTTTCTCTCTCTTTCTCTCTCTCTCTTTTCTCTCTTTCTCTCTCTCTCTCTCTTCATGTGTTAACTAATTAAAAAGACATGGTTAAAGTGTTTCTTTATTGACAAAATATTTGTGTCCATCTCCGTTATCTTCCTCTCTCTTCCATTACTGCTCGTGGCTTTCACATCACTAAGATAATTTTAGAAACATATTGTGTGTGTGTGTGTGTGTGTGTGTGTGTGTGTGTGTGTGTGATTGTGTGATGCTCTTATCCATATTTACAGCCATGTGCTGGTTTAATCGATATCTCTCACCTCTCTGAAACTCCAGACAAACAGAGCTGACGTGTCCAGAGCCGTGATTCTCTCAGCAGCAGCTCTCGAAACTCTCGAAACACTAATGCACTTTCATTTCACTGAGTGCAGCGAGGACGCGAGTATAATTCATCACCACGCCTGAGAAGAACATCACACTGTAACATGAAGTGCTAGTTAGATAGCGCACACACACACATGCACAGACGCACACAAAGTTAACAAAATAACCTGTCGTTTGTAAAATAAAAGAGAGAGAAAGTAAGAAAGATATATGAGGAAGAGAGAGAGAGAGAGAGAGAGAGAGAGAGAGAGAGAGAGAGAGAGAGAAGCTCTAAATGAAAGCTGACAGTGGATAGTGGATCTTATTTGCCAGTCTGTCAGTGCATATGGTTGGGAAATATTTTGCATGTTTCTGTTGCAAAAGCAGCTTCATTATGTTGAGAAATGTGTTCACGTGGGCTTCAGGGAATCAGTTCACACCAGAACTCAGCCCATTACATGTGGATGCGTTTTACTGAGACAGACGTTCTGATCATGTCCAAGTTTATTTAGTTTAAAAATAATTTGGAACAAAATGTGTCAGTCTCAGTGAAGAAGGTGTGGCCCGTTCAACCACACAGTCTTCTGGACTAAAGAGGAGAGGGACCTTCCAACTTGTTATCAGTGCTCAGTTCAAAAGTTCACATCTCACATGGTATTGGAGTGCATTAGTACCTATGGAAGGGGAAGCTTACACGTCTAGAAAGACACCATCAATGCTGAAAAATATAACCCGGTTTTAGAGCAGCTTATGCTCCCATCCAGGCGGAAAACATTTTCAAGAAAGGCTAAGCATATTTCAACAGGACAATGCTAAACCTCATACTGCATCTTTGACAACAGCATGACTTTATAGTTGAAGAGCCCAGGTGCTGAACAGGCCTGCCTGCAGTCCAGACCTTTTACTAATAGAAAATATTTGACACATGTTAAAGCAAAAATACAACAAAGAAGACTAAGGACTGTTCAGCAGTTAGAATTATATATCAGTTATCTGGTTTCTTCAGTTCCCAGATGTTTACAGACTGTTGTTCAAAAAAGATGTGATGCTAAAAAAGTGGTAAACATGGACACACTCCCAATTTCAGAAACACACAATTGTATTGGACAAATTTGGAAATACAGTAGCATAAAACTTTACCTTTACTTGAGCTAGGATACACAAACAAGTTCCAGCATGACAATACCCCTGTGCACAAAGCCAACTCCATGTTGAGAAATGTAAACACTGACTGCACCACAGGCCTCCTCACCTACATCAGTACTTTACTAACACCTTTATAGCTGAATGATTGTCCACAAATCTCCACAAAATCTACTGGAACATCTAAAGTGAACAAGTGAAGCTTATTACAACAGCAAATGGAAACTAAATGTGGAGTGTTTAAAAAGAAGCACATATTCTTAGGTGTCCACAAACATTCGCTTGTATAATGCATATAGACAACAACTGTATATGCAACAGTTCTGGTGATCAATAGTGGAGCTTTTTGTGTCTGGGAAAATAATTGTTGTCAATGTTTGCAATAATAAATGAGTGAGTTATTTAATTCATCTCTGAACTTAGAGTTGGTTAATTAACTCGATTCAATTATTTTAATAAACCAACTTAATAATATGAACTCAATTGTGTGTGCAAAACAATTTCATTCTGTAATATTCAGAAGCATGGTCGATTTGCTTTGTTAGAATTTGACTACTTTTTTTTGTCTGTGTCTGCTATTTGCAGTGACTTATTTTGAACGCTTTACTTTTAAGGAGATTGTTTGATTAAATTCTCAAAAGCATTAAATTCATTTATTTTTTATATTGCTTGCAATCTGTTGTGACAATTTTACTGAATACAGCGGTATTTATTTATTTATTTTTCTTAAGTGCACATGCCTCAAAAGTTGTGGCTTATACAGCATCTCCTGTGTTTCTTTGGCTAGGTAAAAGGGGTGTGGCCTATGCACAAAAAAAGGTGTGGCCTCTGTACTAAATGTGTGAGAAACACGTACAATAATTAAATAGTAGCATGAATCACACATGGGTGGGCTGTGTTTCAGTAAGAGTGGATATCCTGCACATAAGAATTATTTCGCTCTATCTCTCTTTTTCACCCCCTTTCTTTCTCTCTCTCTCTCTCTCTCTCTCTCTCTCTCTCTCTCTCTCTCTCTCTCTCTCTTTCTCTCTCTCTCCTTCTTTCTTTCTCCCTCAATCTTTTTCTTATCCCTGACTTTAGCACAGCTTTAATATAGATTAGTTTGGAAATTCATTATCCCTCCATTATCTTGCACCAAGAGCCATGCCGTAATGAGTCCCCTGGGAAACAGAGCACAAGAGCAAGCACTGAGGAGAAAAAGAACTCCTCACAGAGCCTCCGAGAGGAAAAAAGAGAGAGAGGGAAGGAGAGGAAGAGAGAAAGATGTGAGTGAAAGTATAAGAACAGCAGGAGATGTCGCGAAGGCAGAAAACATCTGTCTCTGCCGCTCAAACATGGAGCGGTGCCATTAACATGGATTTGAATTTCCTCCTTAGTCTTTCTCCTTTTTTTCTCTTCCTCCTCCCTCCTTCGTTCTTGCTTTCACTTTATCCATCCATTAGCGTTAGAAGACCTCTGGCAGAGCGAATTTGGCGAATGCCTGTGGTGTAATACCCGCTCCAGAGTGCTAGAAAAATCTCTGCCCTACTATCTCGTGACACGAAAGTGATCAGCCCATACACCTCATTCAAGCATTCTGCAAAATAAGAAGAACATCACATCACATCATACACGTTAACGACAAGAACACGAAAAGAACCTCAGGTTTTTCAAAATCAGCAATTTCATTATACAGATATCAAAATATTGTATTTTCATTTTAAACCAATAGGTGACGTGTCACAAGTCCTAAATCCTGACATTCACCTTAAAACAATGTTATAGTAATGAAATTAAGCCAAATGATGGCAGATGATAACTGATGGGGGAGGGGGTAGCTTAGTCAACCTTGGATCTGAAGATCAAAGTTCAAATTCCAGCACCACCAAACTGCAACTTATGGGTCCCTGAGCAAGGCCCTTACCTCAAAGCTGCTCAGTTGTATGAATAAAATAAAAATGGTGGCAGCTCAGTGGTCAAGGCAGCGGTGTCCACTCTTTTTCCTCAGGGGCCGGTGTTGGTGCAGGTTTTCATTCCAACCATTCAAGCGCCACATGTTGTTGATTGTTTTGATTTGTTTTTGTTTTGTTGTTTGTTTATTGTAAAATTTCATTTAGTTTTTTTATTTTCTGTTCATTTTAATTTTGTTGTTTTTGTTTGTTTGTTTTGTGTGTTTTTGTTGTTTGTTGGTAGTGGTCCTGGTGTATTTTTGTTGTTTGTTTATTTTTTGTTGTTTATTTTGTTTAGTTGGTGGTTTGTTTTAGTTATTTTAATGTGGTTATTTTGTTTAATATTTTTTTGTTTGTTTTCCATATCAATATATATATTTTTTTTAGTTTGTTCTCTATTTTTGTTTGTATGGTTCCTGTTATTTCTTTTTTTTTTTTTACGTGTTTTATGTTGTTTTTTTGTTGTTTATTTTCTGTTGTTGTTTGTTTTGATTTCTGCTGTTGGTTGTTGGTTGTTTGGTGTTGTACAGCCACATGCACAGGTGTTACACACACACACACACACACACACACACACACACACACACCACATTTTATACAGTACAGGTCTGTACCAACTGTGTGTCTGTCTGAGCAGGTAATTAAGACTTCTGCCCACGTACTCGGTGCTCATGAATTGCTCTGATCTTCTAGGCTTGTTGGCATCAGGAATGGTCATATACTGTAATAATGAGCAGATACATTTCCATAAATATAGGCACCTCTGAAAAAGAATTGGCCCCAAAAAATCTACTATTCGAACGTTTTATTGGTTACTGTAACACAAAATTCTGTGGAACATCAAAAGATGTAAGAAAAGAAAAAACAGTCCATGTCAGTCCATAGCAGTGGTGATGGAGTGATAAAGTGTTGTCTATTTTCTCACCATTCTCTAGATCCAGCTCATTTTCTTAATAATAACAGAACAAAGCCATTGTTTTATCTATTTCTTCTTGTTGTTTTGACTCATAGCCATTAAATTATCATTTCAAAGCATTCATTTGTCCTGAGACATTATTCTAACACCTTCTGACCAATCTGAATTAAGCCTTCAAAAGATCTGTGGTATAAATGACCATGCTGAATCACGTGAAAGGTATTAACTCTGCTAACTGAAGTAAACTTCACCAACCACAAATGTCTCCAGAGATATATCTCTCTATCGTCTGACCCAGAAGCTCTAAATGAGGAAGCACTTGAATCCTGACAGCCCTGGTTCACACACTGTACTCCTCCTTCTGCCTTCTGTCGCTCCCCATTTTTATCATGCCTCCTTTAACCAGTCCTTTCTATTATCTGCCTGGCACTCGCTTAACTGTTCGTTTGACAGCGCGTGTCTGCGAGGCTGAATTAGCATAACCTCTGTCTCTCTGGGTGATCTTTGGCTTTCGCGGGCTCCATTTTCATATCTGGTGAAAAGACGTTCCGCTCGGCGGACTGAAACCTCACCTCGCTAAATTAGCAGCAGACAGGCGCGAGATGTCGGACGAGCAGCCCGACGAGGGTCATGCTACGAAACTTTGAATTCCTAATCAGTCCGCGTACAATTAGAGCAGATCGTGACGGAGTTCGGTTTGGCGCTCGGCGTCGGGGAAAGACGGGGAACAGATAAAGCTGTGAGCTTCTCTCTAACGATGTGCATTACAATACAGCGCTCAGAGCTGCCACGCTGATGAGGCCTGCTGCTAGAGACATCCAGATCTTACGCATCATTCAGAACGATTCTAATCAGCACAGAGAGAAGGACCTCAGACCAATGAAGTTGGAGGGAGACGTTCTGACCACTGACTGTAGATATTCTTAATACATCAGTTTAGTTTTTTTCCTTAAGGATGGAAAACTCTTCTGAAGAAGTCTTTCTATATGCTTGAATGAAATTTTACATTTAATTGAACCAGAACCAAACCTGTTTCAGCATGACAATGCCCTTGTAAATGAAGCCAGTTCCATGAAGACATGCTTTCCATGGCTTGGACAGGAAGATCTCCAGCTATAGCTCTCCAACCCTTTGCACATGAATGAATGTGGACACTGACTGCACCCCAGGATTCCTTTCCTAACACCCTTGTGATTAAATGAATCTCCACAAAATGTTCTACAAAATCTAGTGGAAAATTTTTTTTCCCAGAAAAGTGGAGCTTATTATAACAGCGAATTGGGACTTAATGTGGAATGGGATGTTAAAAAAAATTAGTACATACTAATCTTTTGTTCAGGTGTCCACAAACAGCTCTTCCCCTGCTGCCATAGGAAATATATATATTTTTTCTATAATGGGTTAGGACCACATGTTGCTTTTCAGCACTTTTTTACTGAACAGCGCACCTCAACAGGAGTAGTAATGAATGGATATTCGGTGTTGAGGATGAGGATGGGTTCCCTTTTGAGTCTGGTTCCGCTCAAGGTTTCCTCCCTAATGCCATCTCAGGGAGGTTTTCCTGTTTGTTTGGTTTTTTTTTCAGGTGGCAGATTTTCCCAGTTATATGCAGAATTTTATGTTCACTCTTTGTTCTAACTGGCTGTCCATGATGAAATTGCAGACGTGGTAACGCACATTGTCAGAACAGCACCAGTTTGCTCTGTTAGTCTCAAAATATTTTTATACCACCTTATAAAACAAATCAATGTTTGGACCAGTCAAAATCCAGATTTGGACATTGCTGAGGTATAAAACTTGTTCGATATCTCTTAATCGATCTGCAAATCCTAGTTTAGAATTTGAATATTTATTTTGCTCAACAACGTGAAGAATTTTTAATCCATAGTCAATTTTTTAGACTGACTCTGCTAGCTGTATGCAAGCCATGCGAGTTCTTAGAGACGAGAAAAGATGAGAGCATCTCAATAAGTGCCAATTCTAAGGTAATATTTGGAGTGCATTATGTGCCTGTACATTTGTTGCCTTAATTTCAGAATTATGGACCAAAGTTAGTGAAATCAACACTGCCTAAAAGGCTGGAGTTTGTGAGAGCACCATTAAAGGCCACTAATTGGCAGAGAAAAAAATGGCACTTGGAATTTACTTCATGTTTACTGGCAATCTGTTAACAATGACATTTAAAATAGCAGGCATGAACAAGCTCATTTGCATACCGAATTGCACCTTTACCCGACTTCACCGCTAAGCAGATTTGGGTTATGGAGACAGAAATCATGTTTAGTGCCAGCCGAAAGGAAAATTCAATCCAGGAGAATCAGGTTTACTGAGCTGGGTGACAAAGCGGCAGATTTGTAGCGTAAAGGTCTTTTCGAAGGCTGCAGGCAAGAAAGATGAAAACACACATACACACAGAGAAAAAAAATACGTCTCCTTGGAAAGAAAATGAACTTGGATTCAAGGTTAGTTAACTTATCAATGAAAGTATTCGGCACAAAGGACGGCTTAAAGGAAGCCTTACATTTTTGATATCGAGATGAAGTCTGGATTGTAGGTGTCTGTTGACCAATGAGGTCTAGCGAAGGTGAAAAAAGACACTTAAAATTCGTCATTTTGTAAGTGAAAAAAGAAATAAATAAACTTTAAAACAAGTCTTGAAGCGAGGACTTGTATAAGACGAAAGAGTTCCGTGGTGCGGCGTGTCCCAATGCGCTGAGTTCATTACAGCTCATTACGAAGGATGTGAAGGCTGCCAAAATTCCTACGAGCTACTCAGGGCAAGAAATTATATATAATAACAGTGGACCATCAACACTGCTTTAATGATTCGTTTCAGATTTCCAGTCCTGATTTAATCACATTAATTTCAAAAACTAATTGTTTACTAAAGTGGGTAAAAAAAAACCACAGAGTTCCGGGTCGTCCTGACGTCATGGTGTCATGAGTAAAGCAATTACAAATTATACAATAATATTCACTAAATCTGGGTGTGTTCTGACCTGAACCACATTTAATTCATTTCAACTTAATGGGCATTTTAGAAATCCAGGTTAAACTAGTATGAATCTTGTCACGTAGAATTTGCGACACCTGCATCCAGCGTTACAACAACCAACTCATTTTGTTATATCTCATATAGCATCATATACCTATAACACAATTTCTTAAAATCTCATAATTTATTGTACAAAATAATATGTAAAGGAATAGAATGGACTGATCAAAGCATTCATCCTATCATGTATCTTTCCATCCATCCATCCATCCATCCATCCATCCATCCATCTATTCATCCATCCAATTAACTGCCCAAGTGGTATAAAAGAAGCTCTTCATCCGGTTCATTCCTTCGTTCATCATCCATCCATTCATAATTGCAATTTTTTTTTTATTTATAATGCATCAATATATCCATCTATTCATTAATCTATCCATCAATCAATCTTTCCACCCCCCAATTCATTCATTCATTATTCATCCATTTAAGCATTAATTTCTTTAATCATTATCCATCCATTACTCCATGCATTTATTTATCCATCCATCCATCCATCCATCCATCCTTCCAACCATTTAATTTTTTTGTCCATCCATCCATCCATCCATCCATCCATCCTTTCATCCATCCATCCATCCATCCATCAAGCCATCAAGGCATCCATTCAGTCACCCAACCAATCCTCTAAGCATTCAATTCTTCCATCCATATATTCATTTATTCATTCATCTATCATTCATCCATCTAAGCATTCATTCGTACATTCAATATCCGCCTATTAATCTATCCATTTCATGCATTTACTTTCCCTATTCATCCATCCATCCATCCATCCATCCATCCATCTATTTTTTATTATTTATTTATTTTTCTGCACAGAGTTGCAGGAGTCCTGAATCCTATTTGAGGAACTCAGGGTTTGAAGGCAGGAGACCCCTGGGTGTGGCAGGAACCCATCACAGGTACATGTTACTATAGCAACTGTAAACCTATTAGACCAATCAAAATAATATGAGCGTGTAAATTGCGTCCGAATGACTGCCAAATTTATGGGTTTCAATTGAAAGGAAATCAGTGTCTCACGTTTACACCCATCGCTTATTAACAAGCTCGGCATGTACGAGTCTGCGTGGAAAGCCGGAGTTATTTGCGGAAAGCTGAAATGAATGGAAGAAAGAGTCATTACAGCTGTGCGGTAATTAGATGTGGAGCTGGAGCTTGTGGGAGAAACACACCTGAGCCAGAATGAGATGTAATGACCTTTATTAGAATCACGGAGTCTCTAATGAAGGCGCTTGTTAAATTAAAGCCTCCCTGTTGTTAATAGAGCTGTTCTCTGAGACGTTCATTTGTGCCAGTCTCCTCCTGGGCCACCTGAAGGTTAATCATCTATATGTTTAATGGCTGGACCTGCAGATTGTATGTTCATCTTACATTTCTCATGAGTTTGGAGTGTTAATGTCACTGACTCGCTGCTTTATTCGTCCTATTACAGATGATAAAATTCAGCCGCAGGTGGAACGACGGCACAATCACATGTGAGTAAACAAGTCGTGTGCAAACAAGCATCATAACGGGGAATTTTTCATGAGATGAAATCCTGTGTGAAAACATGACGTGTTAATGGAGATGGTTTACGTTAACATCATTAGGGGAAGGACTCAGGACGGTAGAAGGATCTCCGAGAGAAGAGAAGAGAAGAGAAGAGAAGAGAAGAGAAGAGAAGAGAAGAGAAGAGAAGAGAAGAGAAGAGAAGAGAGAAGAAGAGAGGGAAAGAGAGGGAAAGAAAAGAAGAAAAAAAAGGAAAAAAGAACAAAAGAAGATATAAGAACAAGACGAGAAAAGACAAGAATAAAAACCAAGCTTTTTTAGATGAACCAAGTTACAATATTTTGTCCTACTGAGAACTTCCGTCTGAGAAGAGGGTTCCTCACAGGTTCTTAAGCTAGAAAGCAAGACCTAATTATAGGGTTCTACATGGAGACATAACAGAAGCCAGAAGTAGTGACGTTTTGGATGCACCAAGCTACTACACTATTCTGCTCTATTATTGGAGACCTTCTTCACAGAGCACAGTTTCTGCATGGGTTCTTCAGTAAGAACGTAGTAGTTTGAGACAAGCCTTAGCGTTACAAGCTCCAGCTTGGAATTGAGATGGAGACAATTGGAAGGAAAACTTTAACAGGATTTATTTACTCTGAGGAGTATTTTGTCTCATGAACGCTCGGCTTTTAACTTTAACCAGAGCACACGAGTGTTCCTCCTCATCTCCAGCGTGCGATATGGAGCAATGCGATGCGATGAAACACAACGTGCCTCTGTGCCTCACACACTTCCTAATTGTAGCTGTTTGACTGTGCGTGTGTGTCTGTGCGTGTGTGTCTGTGCGTGTGTCTGTGTGTGTGTGTGTGTGTGTGTGTGTGTGTGTGCACTCTCTCCCAGACGGTCCTGTATGCTATAATAAGAGCATTAGAAGCCGTGTTTACTCCTCATGCATTATTCATGACTCGAGCTTCACTCCTGCAGGGGGCTTTTAGACGAGGGGCAAAAAAAAAGAAACAGAACATGTTTCTGAAATGCAGAGTGTTAATGCGCAGCGGCGAGAGTTCGAGGTTAACACCATGGTGAAAATAAGCACAAGGTGCACACACACACACAGACACACACACACACACACACACACACACACACACACACACACACACACACACACACACACACACACACACAGACTGTAAGAAGGAAAAAAAGAATAATAAAGAAATTAGATGGAAATGGGAGAGGAGAGACACAATGTAGTGTAGTGAAGCAAAAAAGAAGAGAGAGAAGAAAGAAACAAGAAAATGAAAGCGAAGAAAGGAGCAGAGAAAACGGAGAGGACAGAAAGACAGAAAAAAAATGAGAGTTAATAAAAGGAAAGCAAAATGAAAAAAGAAACGTAAAAAAAGAAAAGATAAGAAAAGAAAAGAATAGAAACGGAATGAAAAGGAGAACCGTTTATGTTTGTGTGTCAATGCATTGCGTGTGTGTGTGTTTGTGAGTGAGTGTTTGTGTGTGTGTGTGTGTGTGTGTGTGTGTGTGTGTGTGCTGCTTTTAAGTCATTTATATGTTTGTGTGTGTCATAACTGTCAGTATGTCCTCTTTTTATATGTGTGTTTGTGTGTATGCATGTATACTAGTACCTATATGTAAGATATAACTGTGTGTGTGTGTGTGTGTGTGTGTGTGTGTGTGTGTGTGTGTGTGTGTGTGTGTGTGTGTGTGTTTGTGTGTTAGGTCTGTCACAGCTCGGCTCGTCTCCAGAGCTCTGTGGAAGCTTTTTGCACTGAAGTGGCAGATCTCTGTCACACTCTGTCACACTTACACGCTCCCAGCGGCTTCAGTCTCTCCCTGCATGCCTCGTCACGTGTGTGTGTGTGTGTGTGTGTGTGTGTGTTCAGTCATCCCAGTGAGCAGCATGTGAGTTGTGTAAGCGATTAGTTCAGAGCCATACGAGAAAAGGTTTTAAGAAGAGAAAGACAAGACAGAAAGACCTGTGTGTGTGTGTGTGTGTGTGTGTGTGTGTGTGTGTGTGTGTGTGTGTGTGTGTGTGTGTGTATGGGTGGCCTGGTATTTGGCTCTATAAGAGTGACCAGGGTTTTAATGCCTTATTGGCCAGGGTCAGACATCACAGGCCAGCTGTATGCATGTGTCGCATGAGCGTGCGTGTGCATGCGTGTGTGTGTGTGTGTGTGTGTGTGTGTGTGTATGTGTGTGTGTGTGTGTGCGTGCGTGCAACTGTTAAATGGAAACTCTGTGACTCCGTCATGCTAAGTGAGTCTGCCGAGATATTGCTGCCGCTGCACAGGAAGTGACCTCGTCTATTATCGACTTTAATAATAGTCCCATTCAGCACAGCAGACAATGACACTCTCTCATACACACACACACACACACACACACACACACACACACACACACACACACACACACACACACACACACTGAACACAAGCTATTAAAACACACAGTGGTAAACGCAGACCGGAACCGATTTGGAAATGCCACAGTGGCAGAGCAGATTGTGGAATACGGCGGAATGTAAATCACGAGGACTTGCGCGCGACGCTCCGTTTTAGCGATGGCGCTAACATCAAAGTGCTACGGTCTGGAATAGAAGACTTCAGTGCATGTGGGTCAACAGAGCTCCTGTTCCTCTGGACATAAGTTAGTAGACACCTGAACACGCATCTTTCTGAGCATCTCATTCCACATTGAGTCTCCATTTGCTGTTCTAATAAGCTCCACCCTGCGGAGGTCTGTGGTGCAGTCAGCATTCACATTCAAACATGTTCAGTAGGGTTGAAGTTCTATAGCAGTTCTAAAGTTCTATAACACCTTCCATGTAAAGCTGATGTTCATCTAGCTCTTTCTGTGCACAGGGAAATCATCATTCTGAAACAGGTCTGGGTCTCCTAGTTCAAGTGAAGGTTAAAGGTCATTCTCCCACATCCAGAGCCGTCCTGCACAATTGTGTGCCTTCAACTTTTTGGTTACAATTTGGTGAAGAACCACATATGGCTGGAAAAATCAAGGTGCCCCAATATTTTTTGTCTACATTAACATCATTGTTGCTGAATAAATCTCCACAAAATCTACTGGAACATCTTCCCAGAAAAGTGGAGGTTATTATTACAACCAATAGGAACTAAATGTGGAATGAGATGTTCAAAAAGAAGCAATCTTATGGTCTGATGTCCACAAACTTTTGCCTGTAAAGTGCATAAAATGTGCAAACTATTGCAGATGTAGATTCTCTAGTCGTCCAGTGACATTTAGTGAAGTTAATAATCGTATCAAAGAGGTTTGGAAAAACTGTGTCTACATTTGTTAACCCTCCCCCAGATCCCAGAGGACATGACCTTGACCTTGACCTTGTCTATCGCTGAAAAAAGGCTCGCGGAGGTTTCGTTTCAGGCTCCTGCTGCGAGACCACGGACTCTGAGGAAAGAAATAAACGGTAGTGTCCACAGCACCGGAGGCTTCACAGCACGTATCGCACACTCACAAGAACGCAGAAGCTTCTCGGCAGCTCGTACGCATCGATTCCTGCGTCTTGTCTCGTCTCGTCTCATATCGTCTCGGCTCGTCGTCGAGGAAAAAAGAAAAAGAAAATGTTGATCAATGAAAATGAAAGATAAATCTAAATGCAAATGTCTCCGGTTCCTCGGGCTGTGCTTTGTTTTCTGCGAAGTCGGCGCTGATTTGTCCGCTGCTTCGATTTCTGTTGTTTCCTCCCATCATGGAGATTAATAAATGAGAGAGAAACACACACACACACACACACACACACACACACACACACACACACACAGTCAGGTAGCTGGAGAAAACTCGAAGACTTTGAGTTGGAGGCTAAAAGTTGACCTCGTCTGGTTTTGTGTGAGTTTTCTAGGGGGTTTGATAGACAGTCTGGCAGCAGATATATATATATATGTGTGTGTGTGTGTGTGTGTGTGTGTGTGTGTGTACGTGTGTGTGAGTAAAAGGGCCCAGTGCTACAGTTTCAGTTGTATGTCCTTTGGGAACAGAATAGAAGGAACGGATTGATAGAGATGATGATGTTACTTTGACACTTTACACCTTCATCATCATCATCATCATCTTCTTCTTCTTCTTCTTCTTTGTCATTATCATCCTCATTATTATCACCACCATCATCATCATCATCATCATCATCATCATCATCATCATCATCATCCTCATTTTTATCATTATCAACATTACTCAAGAAAGAAGAGAAGAGAAGAGAAGAGAAAGATATATTTATGACCATATAATTACATCACACACACACACACACACACACACACACACACACACACACACACACACACACACACACACACAGTGCGGTGATCGTTTGTGGTTCATGGGTAAAGTTCTCGCTGGCTGCAGGTTGGAGGAGCTGCTGAGTCTCACAGACCTTACTATACATTTACTTTCATCCTTTCTTTCTCTGTTTCTTTCTGTTCATCTCTCCATCCCTTTCTCTCACACCTCCACTCTCTATATCTGGCTCTTCTCTCTAAATTCTCATCTCTCTTTCCCTTTTTTCCTGTATCTCCTTCTCTTATTCCTTCTCCCCTTATCTCTCTTAATATCTCTCCCCTTTTCTCTCCAATTCTGTCACTTTCTCCATCACTCTCACCAATCACTCCTCAAATCTCATCTTTCCTTCTCACCTATTCTCCAATTCTCACCCTCTCTCCACTATTTCCCTCTCTCTCCAATTATCTTCATTTCCTCTTTCTCTCCCTTTACCTGTTCATTTCCTTCTTTCTCGACTTTTTTCTCCCTCCCTCTTTCTTCACTTTTCACCCTCTCTTCCCTCTCTGTCTACTTCCCTCAGTCCCTCCCTCTATCTTTCACTCTCTATCTTTTTCTCTCTCCCTTCATCTTTTTCTCACTTATTCTCTCTCTATTTCTCTACCCCCTCTCTTTCTTTATATCTGTCTCTCCCATCCTCTATCCCTCTCTCCTTCTCACCTTCTCTTTCTTCAATCCCCTCTCTTTCTTTCTTTCTTTCTTTCTTTCTTTCTTTCTTTTTTTCTTTCTTTCTTTCTTTCTTTCTTTCTTTCTTTCTTTCTTTCTTTCTTTCTTTCCCTTCCTCACTCCCTCCCTTCCTCTCTCTTTTGTTTTACTTATTTGTGAAAACTCTCTAAGCTGTGAAATAATTCTGCTTCTCTCTGAGAGTGTTTATGTGTCTGTACGGACGTTTAAATCCCCGAACACGCCTCTAATTATTTTATGGCTTTGGAGTTTGATGTTTGTGCTTTGAATATGAGGTTAGTGAGGCCCTTTGCCACGCGAGCACTGGGAGTAAACACTCGTCGCTGAGAGAGAGGAGGATGAATTTGTCAGACGTTATTCTCTCTCTCTCTCTCTCTCTCTCTCTCTCTCTCTCTCTCTCTCTCTCTCTTTCCTTCATGCCTTATCGCTTCCTTAGCCTTCCTTTTTTCCTGCTTAAATCTTCTCAAATCCCTGGCTAGCTAGCGGCTAAAGCTACGCGTTATTCAGAAAGAAGTCTCCTAGCAACAGAACATCTCTCTCTCTCTCTCTCTCTCTCTTTTTCTCTCTCTCTCTCTTTCTCTCTCTCTCTCTCTTTCTCTCTCTCTCTCTCTCTCTCTCTTTTCTCTAGCTCTTGCTCTTTTCAGTCTGAAAGGGACTTTTGGGCCTGAGTGAAGACAATAATAATGATGAATCCTGGTTCTGGGTTTGAGACACCGTTTTACCTCTGTTTTGTTAGAATGGTTTCTCCAAAGACGAGAACTTGAAACTTTTGAACAAATGAAAGGAGATCCATGAGAGTGCTGTGCTTTCTGGATTTGCAGGTCATGCTTTTTTTTTAAACCCGAGCGAGTGTTTTGCAGAGGGGAGGATCCGGGACTGTGTGTGCCAGTGGTGATGGGATTAAGCCGAGCATTACAAATGCTGCTGGAGAACCTCTGATGGTAAATTCTGGGGAACTTTGTGGAGAAGGCCGGCATATCAGGTTTCCTCCCCTGTCATCTTGACGGCGAGCAGGCTGGGTAAAGTGCACAGCTGGATTCCTTTCCGATTCCAAAACCAGGCTGTTCTCAGAGCCTCCATGATTCTCCTGACCCTTACTTTCTTACTCACAAGAGTGTAACAACAACAGATCGGACTGCTGCTTTCACACAAACGCCTCCTCCGCAGTTCAAAAGTCAATTCCCGTGGAGACTCAAGCATTTTCAAGCACCTCATAATTCCAGCCTTCAACATGTCACAGCATCTGGAGGTGTTTACGTCTGTTTCTGTGCTGTAATTCATCTCTGGGATTAAGGTTTGATCGAGCCTATCTGTTCTGTGAAAAGGGAAATGAAGAAATATGGAATATTTTTCTCATCCGAACGCAAGATTTGCTCCATTAACCAGTTTGTGACATTAGAGAAGAAACGGTGGGTGTTTCCTGTCTGGGTTGTTGTTTAGAATGTCAGCACCAGATACCAGACTGTGTTTCTTCTAGTGGTGGATGAAACACACAAACCATGTAGTTAAGTTAAAGTAGAGATAGTACAAGTACAAAACTATTTACCTTCAAAAGTACTTAAGTTTCCAAAGTAGTGATTTATTATAACTATAATGTTCCTATTATCATTTTTATTACAAGACTCTTTACTTAATCATCTCAGTTTATGTGTAAAGACTCGAATGTGACTCTCAGCACACTGATCTATTATTAAAATGATATAAATGACTCAAACACTGATTGATTTCTATTACAATTATCATTAATCCAAAACTACTACTGTAAAAAATCATGTAAATGAGGTCACGTGTGTTGTGTCTGGAGTTTCTTCATCATTTATTCCTCTGTAAATGTTCTGCTTGATGTTGAACTGATGCTGAACTCTATGTTGGTGATTTGTAGATGCACTGAGCGCCGAACAGAACACGTGTAAAACAGAGCGTGCGCTCGATCCTGATTGGTGACTCACTACGTGTTTCACCAGTTACGTTTTTATATTTTTGGATTTTGCCAAATGTAGTTGAGTAAAAAGTGAGAGTTTTGACTGATATGTAGTGAAGTTACAGTAAATGACTCCTTAAATAGAAATACTTCAGTAAAGTATAGACACCTGGAAAAGCTACTTAAGTTCAGTAACCAGTTACATTTACTTCATTACTGTCCAACACTGCATTTCTTAAGAGATTCAGAAGACTTTCGTATCTATTTTTCCTATTTTTTTTTTTATCTTCCTCCTCAGCAACTATTTGCTGAGTTGCTTCGTTAGTTTTTTGGGTTGCTTTTTGTTCATTAAAGTAATTAAACAAATAAAAAGCCGCCAAAGGAAATTGGCTGAGCAGCGTGCAGGCCTGAGATTGGACTAATAAAACTCCATTCTTTGGCTCAGATTGGGTTGAAAAGACTTGAGCCCAGAACACACACCAGACTTGCAGGTGATCCGATTGATATCACTCTCACAACAGTCCAGAAAACACAGAAAAAAACACAAACACGTAACAACCGTGTTGAAGGAACAGATAATCGGACCAACATAAAAAAACGAATAACTTTCCTTAACTAAAAACATCGTAGTACACATTGTAGAACTATCTACACGAAGGAGTAAAACGTGATGTTTGATGGACTTCTAAGTAGAATACAATTAGTTCAAATTACAAAAAATAGAATTCAGAGGAACTTTGTTGCTTGGACGTTCCACACTTAGCTTTATCTTTATGTCCACGATTAAAGGCGTTGCCAAATTAGATAGCGATAAGGAGTTGAAGCAAAATTCACTAAGAGTCCAGGAAAGTTTTATACTGTTCAAATTGACAAAGTAATAAAAAGAAAGAATAAAAGAGGGACATACTTTCATCTTTTACCGTATGTCATCTTTTTGGCACAACCACGCTAAAGAGGAAAGGTGGAGAACGTTTGATGTATGAATCTAATTATCAACGTGTCTCCTACAGGTCCTGGGTAACACACACACACACACACACACACACACACACACACACACACACACACACACCCAACATGCACAAGCGAAGCATGGGAGGGTTATTTGGCTCCCACAATGCACTGCTGACACCACAGTCCATCAAAGGCAGGGCGGCCGAGAGAGCCGGAGCCCCCAGCTGAAAAGAACAATTACCACTTCTATCACCTCCTCCAAATTAGCATTCATTGGCGATATGATTTACTACAAAGACAAGCCATTTCTCCCTGCATTCTCCCTCCCTTTCTGTGTAAAACAGAGCGTGCGCTCGATCCTGATTGGTGACTCGCTACGTGTTTCACCAGTTACGTTTTTATATTTTGGGATTTTGCCAAATGTAGTTGAGTAAAAAGTGAGAGTTTTGACTGATATGTAGAGAAGTTACAGTAAATGTCTCCTTAAATAGAAATACTTCAGTAAAGTACAGACACCTGGAAAAGCTACTTAAGTTCAGTAACCAGTTACATTTACTTCATTACTGTCCAACACTGCATTTCTTAAGAGATTCAGAAGACTTTCGTATCTATTTATCCTATTTTTTTTTTTATCTTCCTACTCAGCAACTATTTGCTGAGTTGCTTCGTTAGTTTTTTGGGTTGCTTTTTGTTCATTAAAGTAATTAAACAAATAAAAAGCCGCCAAAGGAAATTGGCTGAGCAGCGTGCAGGCCTGAGATTGGACTAATAAAACTCCATTCTTTGGCTCAGATTGGGTTGAAAAGACTTGAGCCCAGAACACACACCAGACTTGCAGGTGATCCGATTGATATCACTCTCACAACAGTCCAGAAAACACAGAAAAAAACACAAACACGTAACAACCGTGTTGAAGGAACAGATAATCGGACCAACATAAAAAAACGAATAACTTTCCTTAACTAAAAACATCGTAGTACACATTGTAGAACTATCTACACGAAGGAGTAAAACGTGATGTTTGATGGACTTCTAAGTAGAATACAATTAGTTCAAATTACAAAAAATAGAATTCAGAGGAACTTTGTTGCTTGGACGTTCCACACTTAGCTTTATCTTTATGTCCACGATTAAAGGCGTTGCCAAATTAGATAGCGATAAGGAGTTGAAGCAAAATTCACTAAGAGTCCAGGAAAGTTTTATACTGTTCAAATTGACAAAGTAATAAAAAGAAAGAATAAAAGAGGGACATACTTTCATCTTTTACCGTATGTCATCTTTTTGGCACAACCACGCTAAAGAGGAAAGGTGGAGAACGTTTGATGTATGAATCTAATTATCAACGTGTCTCCTACAGGTCCTGGGTAACACACACACACACACACACACACACACACACACACACACACACACACACACCCAACATGCACAAGCGAAGCATGGGAGGGTTATTTGGCTCCCACAATGCACTGCTGACACCACAGTCCATCAAAGGCAGGGCGGCCGAGAGAGCCGGAGCCCCCAGCTGAAAAGAACAATTACCACTTCTATCACCTCCTCCAAATTAGCATTCATTGGCGATATGATTTACTACAAAGACAAGCCATTTCTCCCTGCATTCTCCCTCCCTTTCTTCTCTTCCCTTTCTTCTCCTCTTTTCTCTGTCGCTTCACCGCGGGACCGGGTTAATGTAGTAACATTTGTATTCTCCTCTCGAGCTTCACAGAGAGACGATGAGGATCTGCTGCAGGTCAGGCCAGCCTTTCTCTTTCTCTTTCGTTCTCATTCTCTGCCCTTTGCAGAGATAAAGGCACCGTAATTGCATTTGCATATCGAACAGGGTTGGGCGTCGCAAAAGGTCGTGACTCTGGCATCACTCGAGTCCGTGGCGAACATGAAAAGACCTGCGAACGTGCGCTCGCTTTGGCCCTGACGGATACAGTTGATGACAAATTTATAGAAACGCATTCACAGTAATAAACGGTTGAGGTTACAGGTGAAGTGTGAGGTAAGAATTCATTCAGGTACTTGCTGTGCACAAAGGAATGATTCGGGGTGCGTTTGGGAGCCTTCACTCTTCAGTGTATGGAGAGTTTAGAAGTGTTAGCTTAGTGGTTTTGGCTTTGGACTTTGGATCTAAGGGTCATGAGGCTAAGGGTCAAGGGGCTGCAGCTAATCGATTATTCTACCGATTATTCGGTCAATTAATCGAGTAATCAAATACGGTTTGTGTGTATATATATATGTATTTACAAGAGAAAACAAGACAGGTATCTTAAAATGAACAAGTTATTTCTTTCTATTGCTGAAATTACATCAAATGCAAATACAATTTTGTAACTATGGTTTCCCAAACTTTTCAAAGTTTCAAAACATTAATCTTACACAACATATAGCACACAAGCTGATGGCTTCTACACCTGATAACAGATAACTTAAACTTGAAGAAATCCCCAGACTACCATTTGAAGACATCAAGTTCCAGTTCTCTGAACCAATTCCAGGTTTGAAACAACTTTTATCCTTCACTAAAAGAACTAAAGCCAAACTACCTTGTGTCTGGGGGAAACTCTTAAAATGACCTTTGTTTGATATCTGAAAGAATTTCAGTGTCCTCGTTTTCATGGTAGGTTCCAACGTTTGCTCAAATGTGCCATATATGTGTGCCCTTCTTTTGCAGAATCCTATATAACCTCAAAGTTGGATTCTTACCTTGAAGGATTTGTGATATTGGATTATAGCTTCAGGGAATAAGAGGAATAAAATAGTTTGCTATTAAGGAAAACTTTTGCATGGGATCTGTAACTCCACTTTCTACTTGGTCACATGTCCCTTATTTTTAACAGCATTTATTTTAACAGCATGACATAAAGTGGTAAAATCCTGACATAATGGCTTTATCCTGGATACGGTCAGAAGGTATCTAAAGACAATCCTGAGGACACTGAGCTCAAGGCAGGACTATATCCTTAACTGGACACTGTGTGGATCAGACTGGGATCACAAACTTGATGAAGCAAACTACATAAAATCATATTTTTCAGGAGGTAAAAGGAATCCTAGGAACCTGGAGAAATATGGAGAATGGAGAAGATATAAAATTTGCATAGATATTTTCCTGAGCTCTGGATTGAACCTTGGCCTCTGGAGATGTGAGACAACAACTCTACCTGCTCTAGTAATTAATCTACTACAAGTCAAGGGTTTTATTTTTAGTCCAGTGGACTCCCTTCACAGTTTGAGGTTCTTCCCAGTGCTCAACACTCCTGGGTCAACTCATTAAGAGCTTAATAATTAGGAGTCTGTTTGGATCAAGTGAGGGAAAACTTTTAAACTGTGCAGGAACTGGAGATAAAAGTCCAATGCCCTAAAGTGTTATCCAGTTTGTCCATCTCATGGGAAACCTCAAGATGATTCTTAAGTAAAGGGATTCTTGGCAAGTAGAATGCCTTTTAAAGCCGAAAGCCATCAACCATCCCAAGAAGCCTTAAGAATCTGTTTTTCTAAGAGTGTAGGTTTGCCACTTATGTGGAAAAAAGATGATTAAGCCAAGTATGATCGATTGTCTAATTCCATTTATAGCTTACATCATTTGTTATAGAGCTGCAGGGTAGTTGATTTCACCGTGGTTCATCATTCATATTTGTCGGCGTGATTTTTTTTGGGTCGTGTTTCTCTTATGGTGAAGGGACTGGCGAAATGGCAGCAAAATTCATTCATCTCTGAATTCGAAATGAGAAACGTCTCACACATCCACACCCTTCTGGAGCATTTGAAGAAATAATGACATGCCAAGTTTATGACGATGCTGGTTGACAAATGCTTGTTTTCCTTGACACCAAAGTGCCTTAAGGACTTTACAGCTGGTACACAATTAGGGAAGGTGGTAGATCAGTGGTGAAGGCTCTGGTTTACTGATCAGAAGGTCTGGAGTTCAAGCCTTGGTATTGCCAAGCTGCCACTTTTGGGGCTCCTGAACAAGGCCGTTATGCAGAGGTGCTGTATCAAGGCTGATCACAGCTCCTGAAATCTCTGGGTGATGCAAAGAAAGTATTTCATTGTGCTTCAGAAAGTCCATGTGACTTCACCTGAATGAATGAACGTCTGTCCTATTTTTGACATGATGTTCTAGTTAAGGTTTTCGGGGGCCTGATTAGACTTGATGTCTTTAAATAATCAAAAGAACCTTTATTTGCATTATTATATTACAGTTTGTTATTGTTATAATTCTCTGTAATCAATATATCGGACAAGCCCTAGCTTTTCCACACTAAAATCAAATATTTTTTTTCCATTGACGCCTATACATGAGAGGTTCACCACTGCTTCAGCCAAACACCCCTTTCCTCACTTCTCCGAGGAATGTTTAGTTAACACCGTCCCTCCATTTTCTGTCTCTTCAGATGACAAAATATCAACAAACTCGCCACACCGATTCGCTGAGGATCGCTGTGATCGCTGACGGCCAGTGAAATAACGAGGAAGACAAATAATCAGGGAGTTAAATATCCCGCTTTCACAGGTTAAACCACAGAGAAGAAAAACAGCCTGACTCCACTTGCGCTAACCTTTCTCCCAGGCCCTACGCCAGATCTAATTAAGGAGTGTTCGCCAGAAAATATGCTCAAAATGTGCTCCCAATTACGGCTAATACGTCTCCGCTAAAGCCGAAACACACTGCGTCCGGAGATGAGGAGTCCGGTGACACATTCACACCGAGGCAAATGGTACATTTATCAGGGGTATGTTTTGTGTGTGTGTGTGTGTGTGTGTGTTTGTGTGTGTGTGTGTGTGTGTGTAAGGGGTTCATGGCAGAAACCATATGAGCAATTTGTTCTGGGTTTATTTCTTCGCACCACCAAGGTGAACCTGGAGAAATTGAGTGATAGATTAAGTGCAGTAAGACAAAGCAGTAAGTAAAGAAAATGCTGACTAGCGAATGAAAGATTTGTGTGTGTGTGTGTGTGTGTGTGTGTGTGTGTGTGTGTGTGTGTGTGTGTGTGTTATATGTTCCAGTTTTAATCAGCAGCATGGTGATGTCTGCAGGAAGCCATGTTGATTAAAACACACTCGAGCAGGAAGTGGGATTAGAGAAAATGGGGTTACAGGCTCCCTGTGACGATTTCCATGCAGGTCTCTGTTCTCCGAATCAATATGGGGATATGTGTGTGTGTGTGTGTGTGTGTGTGTGTGTGTGTGTGTGTGTGTGTGTGTGTGTGTGTAAATAAAAGACTAACCAAGCTGAATTAGCTGATAAATTGATGATGATTTGTGAATAATTTGAGTCGAATCCATGAAGGTGAGTTCCCTGTTTAAGTCTCCTCTCAGGATCATGTAAGTTTCATACGCAGTGCAGTTGTTTGTTTTATTATTTGTATTATGACAGGTTTTTTTCTGTTAGTTTCTGAGTTGTGCATGTGGGTTTAACAACAATTAATTTCTCTTCTCTTGAGAGTCTCACGTGTAGACACTGAGGGTTCAGTTTACAGATATTATTTTCTCACATACTATGATTCCATTATGTGATTATGTGAGTCGACATTCAGGACGTAACATGATGAAATGCATTTTTTTTTTTTTTTTTTTTGTGTAATTACATAAATATTAACATACTACAAAATGAAATGAAATATGGATGGATCAATTAATGTATGAAAGAAAAAAAAAAACAGAAGAGATAAATGTTTTGAATAAATACATGAAATGTTGGATGGATGGGTGGATGGATGGATGGGTGGATGGATGGATGGATGGATGGATGGATGGGTGGATGGATATATAGATTGGAAGATGGTTTTGAAGAATAGTTGCATAAACTAATGATTGGATGAAGGGAATAATTAATATATAAATAGATTATTTGTTGGATAGTCGGATGGATGGATGGATGGATGGATGGATGGATGGATGGATGGATGGATGGATGGATGTCAGATTCAGATCTCCTAAAGCTCTAAAGTTCAGCACAAAAAGCTCCAGATGAACCGTGAACCCTGGTTAATGTGTTAAAGAGCAGAATTTACTTCTGAAAGCTAAACCGTGCAGGAGGAGGAACACGACTACACTTACACGTGTAATGATAAATAACATTATAACCAAACACAAAATAGACAAACACCCACACACACCCACCCACACCCACACACACACACACACACACAAACACACACACACACACACACACACACACACATACACACACACACACACACACACACACACACACACACACACCTGTCCTCCACGCCCCAACACGCTCTCGTGTTGGCTGAAGATGGAGAGAGTTTAATGGTGCATTGCAGGTGGAGCCTCAACAAGCAATTTATCAGCAGTAGCATTCAATTAGAATGAACAGAGAGAAAGAGAGAGAGAGAGAGAGAAAGAGAGAGAGATGGAGTGAGTGTGAGTGAGAGAGATATAATAAAAGAGAAATTGAGAGAGACTGATAATGAGCCACTGAAATTGGTGTAGACTAATTCTCTTTCTCTCTCTCTCTCTCTCTCTCTCTCTACTTCTTGCTTTCTCTGTACTCTATCTTTCTTTCCTTCTTTCTTCCTTTCTTACCTTTCTTTTACTTTTTTTGTCATATAATTTTCAGTAATTAAATTATTCCTACATTTCTCCAATTTTCCTTTCTTTTGTCCATTTTTTGCATCCTGCTATATTTTTCTTTCTTTCTTTCTTTCTTTCTTTCTTTCTTTCTTTCTTTCTTTCTTTCCTTCCCTCCTTCCTTCCTTCCTTTCTTCTGTCTGCTGCCTGATACAGAAGAGAATAAAGTTTGCACCACTTTGAGGAAGATAAAAATATGAGACCAATAATTAATTCATTAATTCATTAAAGTTGTGAATTCCCACATGGAGATCTTAATGTCCATGAAGCACTGAGAGAAAACTAAAAAAAATAAAGAAACCGTTCTCTTGTCCACACTTTGAGTTTGTTCGAAACTGGGATCTGATTATCAGATGCAGTAAAATATCAGTAAAAAGGAATGTATATTACATCAGCCCTTTTCTTGGCGTCGATTGTGTGTGTGCTGAATGAGGGCAGCTGTGTGTCGAGAGCGTCTTTACGTACCGACCGAGATGCAGGTTTTTTTTGGCTTTTGACAAAATTCCTGTCGAGTTCCTCCCACCTCCAGGCTCCGGCGCCGGCGTTCGCTCGCCCTGACGCACTCGTTCGCCTGAGCGTCGTGTCAACAGGATGAGTTAAACAGAGAGAGGCGAGAAACAGTGCAGCTGCATCGTGGAGGGTGACACCGACAGAGAGAGAGATGGAGAGAGAAAGAGAATGATATAGAGAGAGAGAGAGATCCTGCTGAGAGAAAGCCGAGTAGAAGTTTACGATCTCTCGCTTTTGCTCGGTGAATAAATCGAGGCCTTTGACTGCTGGAAAAAGTTGCGAAGTTATTAAGACGGGGAAATTATACGGATCCGTTCGTTACCTCGTCCAAGGTAAGCGGCGCACTGATTGGGTCTTCAAGTCGCCTTTGTTTCGAACTCGGAGCCGAGCGAGTGTGAATGCGACACTCCAACGTAATGTCAGAAAAAGAGCTGATGCTTTTTTTTCCAAGGTTAATCTAAAAGAAGAAATCGATTCGATGAGTAAAGCGAGCCAAGCCGGAGCTCTGACATTATGTAAAAACATTTGGCCATGCAATCTCCTGCTCAGGAATATTATTTTTCTTGTATACAGAATAAGGAGACCTCGTTGATGAAGAGGTAAACACAAGAATCTTCCTTCAGCTTGTCTCACCTACGCTCCTTCTCTCCTTGGAAATGAAAGGCATCAAAAAACACTTGTTTTTCCTCAAATGGAGTCAATGGGCCGAAGTTTAGCGCCGACAGGAAATCGGAACGAATAGAAGTGTCCTGTGTTTTAGAGATGTTTCGGGAACGTCCTTGAGCGCTGAGGTCGTCTCCGCTCTGAACGTTTGTGGAACTGAAGTTCATTGTGTAGAGAAAGGTTTGTTACTTTTTAAGCCTTGTTGAAACAAACACTGCCACGGGCTGCACGAGAAAAGCGCTGAGATTAATTACTAACAGTGGAACATCTACAGCGGTCTTATACATCCTGTGGGTCACATATGAACTGATCAGAGTAACTTTACAGAGCTTTTCAGCAGAACATGTGAAGTGAGAGCATCTAATACAAGCACTATATCTGTATCTGTAATTCTCTTAATATTCTGGCCTGCAAGGCACACTGAAGATCATGTACAAAAATGCCTGACAGGCCATGTAGTTAAAAAAAAAAAAAAGCCCAACAGACTATTCATCTACTAAATGACCTTACAGGGCATGCATTTACAAATATGCCTGAAAGGTCATGTGTTTACAACAATGCCTGAAAGGTCATGTAATAACAAAAAAGTGACCTGTGGTGCTGTGACCTGAAAGGCTATGTTATTCCAAAAATGCCTGACAGCCTGTGCATCTGCGAAAAAAACCTGACCAGCCATGTATTGACAAAAATGTAAACATTGTGTTTATCCCCAAAAACAAAAACCTCCAATGACGCCAAACCATGTTCTTACTTGGGTCAGCATGAGACAAAGGCGATATGGACAAACGTGTGGACACCTGACCATAAGATTAGTATGGGCTTTTTTTTGGAACATCCCCTTCCAACATCCTCTAGTGGACATTTTTGAAGATTCATTCAGCCACAAGGGTGTTAGTAAATTATGTGGAGTTAGCATCCACATTCATTTGAAAGGGTTAAAGGTCAGAGATCTAAAGCAGGAGACCTTCCACTCCAACCAATATAAAGCAGATCTTCATGGAGCTGAATTTGTGCACTTTCATGCTACTGCATCCAAAAACATCCTGTAAAATTCTGTGCCTGAAAGTTTAAGGTGACAGTTTGGAGAAGAACCAGATATGGCTGGGAAAGTCAGTACTTTTGTCCCTATAGTGTAGTAAAAGTTGTGTCTTTAGGTGTGAAAGCAAGAATGTGCATTAGCAAAGACTGAGATGAAGCTGAGATGCTCAGCGTAGTGGTTTTAATGCTCATTTTGCCGAATGAACGTTGAATTAAAAGTGAATTAGGCAACATCGGGGCACATTTCAGATCCCAGTGTAACTCTAAAGACACGCCAATGTTCGAAAGGGGTGTTTCAAAGTCTAATTACGCCACTTAAATGAGGTTCGAAGGTACGTTACGAGCTCTAGGTATGAATGTGGGTGCTCTTGTGGGAGCGCTGGGACCTAAACGGTATCGCCGGGAATGTCTCGGCTAAGCTACAAATGGAAGCGTAAGAAACGCTAGCATGAAGCACACAGGGATTTAATCTGTGAAGGTCGAATTACATTGCTGTGGTACTGGTCTGTCTGGGTCAGCGATTCACACACTTTTTTTTCCTCCCTCCCTCGCTTCCTCCATCCCTCCCTCTTCTGTCAATTCGGTGCTGCTGTTTTGGGTGTCAGGGTCTAGATCGTAAATAACGCACCCCTGTGGCCTGCAGATCTCTGATATATTAGCATGACCTGTCAACCTCTGTGAGTGTGTGAGATAGAGAGAAATGGACTCAGAGAAGAAAGAAAGAAGAAAGAGAGAGAGAGAGAGAGAGAGAGAGAGAGAGAGAGAGAGAGGAAAGATGTATTAGCCACAGCTGTCAGAATGAAAGAGAGCTTATGTTGAGGCCGGGGGGCGGAGTCTGCACTGGGGTGATTGATAGCATCTCTCCGCACGTTATAAGGAATGAGTGATCCGCCCGCCATCCATCACTCGGCAAAACGAGAGGAAAAAGAGGAGCGCTGTACGAAGCCCACAGCCGGCCGCGAGTAAATCAGGCAGGTCTTATTTCCTTGATTGCCTCAGTGACAAGACAGAGCAAGGCTAGGCTAACGCTAATGCTAACAGCCTCTACAGGGGGAAGCGCAGGCACGGCCAAGGCCTGTAAATCTCACCCGAATCCAATCAGTCACATGCAGGGGCCAGCACACACTGCTGATACCTTTTTAACACCAACACACACACACACACACACGGAAAAAGTGAGAGAAATGATGAAATGATTTTTCTAATTATGTTGCACAAAATCAGGATCAGACAAGCGCACATACACACAGACACACACACACACTTGTACATACACACATATACATATACACACATTCATACACAAATACATTATATACATATACACATACATTTTCACACAGACACACACAACAACACATACATACACACACAAAGACC
>MU551577.1:9261065-9271065 GCA_024362625.1 Silurus asotus
GAGAGAGAGAGAGAGAGAGAGAGAGAGAGGGAGAGAGAGAGAGAGATAGAGAGAGAGAGATGTGTAAACTGGGATTTGGTGGAAGGATTGTGCAGTGTTGACTCAGACTCAGACTCAGATTTTGATAGGAGGGAAACATTTAGTGATAGAATGATAGCAATAGAGTGAGAGAGCGAGATGGAAAAAAAGAGAGGGGGGGAGAGAGGGGAGAGAGAGAAAGGGAATAGAGGAAAAAAGGTGTATAAATGGAGAGCATGAGAAAAAGGGAGGGCTACTGTGATGGAGAGCAGGGTGTGATGAAATGGAGGAGACAGAGATAAAGACTGTGATTCTGATTGTGAAGGGAGAGAGGGGGGGAGGAAGAAAAGAAAGAAGAAGGAAAAAAATAACAAACAACCACACAATGGAATGATTTAAGCACTGTGAGAAGGAGGGATATGCAGCAATGGGAATACTGTTATAGGACTGGGCCTGGAATGATGAGGAGAGAGAGAGAAAGTGAGAGAGAAAGTGAGAGAGAGAGAGAGAGAGAGAGAGAGAGAGAGAGAGAGAGAGAGATAGAAAGAGAGAGAGAGAGAGATTGTGGTGCTCATTGTGATAAGTGGAGGAAAGGAAGTTTAGAAAAGTGAAAAAGATAAAAAAAAAAGGATTGTTTCATGATAAGAAAAAGGGAATGAAAGAAGAACAGAGCAGTGATAGAAGGAATGAAGAGAAATCTGATAACGTAATGAAAGATTGAGATCAGACCCTATGTATTGCTTGTGTGTGTGTGTGTGTGTGTGTGTGTGTGTGTGTGTGTGTGTGTGTGTGTGTGTGTGTGTGTGTGTAAAATATTAAACGGTAGGAGGGGCAGCACGCTTTTCTTTTATCTTTTTTCACCGTCTCTCTTTAACGTCTCTCTGAAGAGCAACTCTTTGATTCTTTCTCTCTCTCTCTGCTTCTTTCTTCCTCTAATTACTTTTTTTTTTTTTTTTGGTTAATTGCTTTTTTTGGCAAAGGATGAGTCTGGGAAAATGGGAAGGAAAGAAAAAGAGAGAGAAAAGAGAAAGAGAGGAAGAGAGAGAGTAGAGTAATGGGCAAACCCACTAATGAAGTGTGTCTCTGTAAGTGAGTGTATGTGTCAGTGTGTCAGTGTGTGTGTGTGTGTGTGTGTGTGTGTGTGTCCACTAATGAAGTGTGTCTCTGTAAGTGAGTGTATGTGTCAGTGTGTGTGTGTGTGTGTGTGTGTGTGTGTGTGTGTGTGTGTGAAAGGCCGGGTGTGTAATGTGATTTTAATGTCTATAATGATCCCGTACAGCCGAGATGCCAGTCGTAGGGAGAGGGCGAGTGGAGGAGTGGAGCGAAGGAACACAGGTGCATCTCTGATAGAAATGTAAATTAATAAGCTGCCATTGGTGGGAACTAATTGCGCTGTCTGCGGCGAGGCGTCCATTAGGGCCCTGTCTCTCTCTATTTTTTTTTGTAAAAAAAACGGCAGTGCAGTTAAGTGACTAAGTAACCCGTCGGTTAACGTCATTTAACCTTTTCAATTCGAAACGTGTGCGTGTCAAACTCTAATGCACTCGCCCAACGCTAATTACTCCATCTGCTGAATAATACAAAAATCTTTTTTTTTTCTGCCATGTACTTAGCTCTATTTAAAAACAACACGGCTTTTTTATTCTCCACAAAAGCTGAGGTAATTCATTCCCCTCCCCCCACCCACTCGCTCTCACACACACACACACACACACACACACACACACACACACACACACTCTCTTTCTTTTTCGCACTGTACACACTTACACACTCTCTGATTCGAAAATGTATATTTAGTCCACGTTCAATTTTCCCCTCAAAAATATTAAGTCTGAAGCGTACAAAGTAAAAAAAAAGAAAACCAACATGGACGCCTCCGTGTTCGCCTTTTCTTAGCATCATGCTAACTGTCTGACTGTGACTGTGATGTCTGTTATATATTCGCCTCATGCAGTCGGGGTTATAGATTTAGGAAGTCTGTGTTTTTACTGAGTAACTGTGTGATGACGCAGGGTTTGGTGAACGAGTGCACGATGTGGAGGTGAATAACGGCCCGAGGTGCTGTGGAGAGCATCAGATGGTGTGAGGTCTTACATTTGAATTAATGTTAAAGCTGTCACTGAGGTAAACATTTCAGCTGTCACTGACACAAAACTGACTGAATGGATCAAAATAATGATTTATTTCCCTTTATATTTTATACACGGCACATTAGATCTGAAATCCTGCTGCTCCGAATCGCACCCAGAGAAAAAGTAGTGCCTTCAGATTCCATTCTATAATAAATAGGTATAGATAGATAGATAGATAGATAGATAGATAGATAGATAGAAAGAGCGTTCATATTCATCATAAAGGTGTTCAATATGGTGTATAGCTCTGTAACAGGAGATCTTTCACTCCATCCCATGTAAAGCAGATCTTCTTGGGGGTGTCTTTGTGCACAGGGACATTGTCATGCTGGAACACGTTTTCATCTCCTGGTTCAAGTAAAAGGAAAATTACATGCATTCAAGTACATTGTGTAGAATTGTGTGTCTCTGACATTGTGGTAACAGTTTAGAGAAGATCCACACATGCTGGAAAAGTGAGGTGTCCTGATACTTTTGTGTATGTTTTCATTAATGCATTGAAACAAAACCTGAGTCTGGATTTGTGTGTAGGTGTGTGTTCAGAGCTCATCCCGGCTCGTGAGAAGCGGCGAGAGACACTCGGAGACGCTATAAATAGAGCTCTTTGTAGGATTAATTGATTAATTTCAGGTTAAGAACATTAGTCATGAGCAAGCATGTGAATTCCACCCCTGATAGCGTGTCCTCCAACGCCAGCTCATGCGTAAACACGGAGGAAACGGTCAGGATATGAATCGCGAGGGAGGTTTTTCTTTGGCCGGAGTTAAAGTGTGACTCAAGACGGAGTGAAACGGCGTCACTGTGTGATTCATGTGCATCATCCAGTCACACCACGGGCTCCAAATCCAAACCTAAACCTACATCTGAAACATTAGGCATGAAAAATACAACAGGTTTACTCGCAGCTGATTCATTTATTGATTAATTACAAATGATTTATAGATTTATTCATTATTATTACATACATTCATTCATAAATGTTCATAAATACAAATACAGTACATGCAAAAATTTAACATGAACAAACAAACTAATAAACAAATAAATGACCAAACAACTATCCATCCAAGTATTAAAAACCATTTAATAAACAAATAAATAAATAAACAATTGTCAAAACAAAAAGCAAAAATAAGCAAGAAAATACATTAGTAAATAAACATTTGCAATGACATCAAATATATAAATAAAATTAATAATTAATTGATCTTATTTTTTATGATTCCTAAAAAAATAAATAGAATCCAATCTCTGGTCCACCTATAATTATTCTTTTTTTCCACATACTCTGTATTTATCGATCCTCCTTCATTTATTTCTAATTACATCTTCTCAAATGTTTAATTTCAGATGGACAGTAAACCTTCAGTCCTGCTGATGGTCACTGTATTAATTGCGTACGTATTAATCAAATGTACCAAAACAGCCTAAAGGTCAGTCAAAATTCATCTGTTCATTTGTTCATTTATTTTTTATTTTTTTACTAATATATGTCCTCCTATTTTTCTTCCTCTCCTTCCTCCTCTTCTTCTTATCATTCACCCTGTTCCATCCCCATTCATCACTTCTCTTGTGACAGATCTTGACCTTCATCGTGAACCTCTCCATGAAATGTGCAGTCATTATTTAATATATATAAAACTCCTCCAGCCGTCATCTTATATATGACACACGTATGTGAAAGATCTGAAATGGATGATATTTTACACTGAAACATGACACTGCAACTCATTTATGTTGACGAACAATATTCCCGGCATGTCGCCATGCTAACGCTAATCGCGCTAAATGGAGAATAGACTCTGAACGACCTGCTTTAGAGAGAATGTCACGTGTCTAGTTTGAAGAGTTTTAGCAAAAACGTTGCTAAGCTCACTGTAAATAATGATTTGCTCTATAAGTTCCATATCAGCAGTAATTTCCGAGTTAGCACGAGCAGCTTTATGATGTTTAATTGGAATGAAAAACATAATACATTTACAATACAATACAGTTTTTCTATGTTACTCTTTGATTTGTTAGAATCTTGTTAGGATACTTGCTGTATCACAAAATGCTAATATGCTAGGGAATCAGATTTCTGTAGCATTATCCAAAAAAGAGAAATTGCAATACAGCCAAAGTTTGTGTTACCAAACAATACGCTACAATTCCGTAAAAACGGAAAAACTCCGTAAATCCGTAAAAACCTGGTACTAGCTGCAGCCATGTTAGCATTTGTCGATCTGCATTGTGAGTCCTGTTTAATCAAATTCCGGTGAACAATATGTTTTTGAACCATTATTCCTATAAAAAATGAATTAGCATATTTATAGGCGTTTAAATGATTTGTTCAGACTTGGAAAGACGTCTTCAGCTGTCGGTTTGCGATACAAAACAACTACTAATGGTTCCTGATAATAGTTTTCTTTCGCTGGTATGAATATTCTAAGGATTTTTCACACGGCTTTGAATGTGACTCTGTGAGTCAGATGAGACGTGGAACCTAAAGGGGAGTTTATTTTAAGAGAAATAATGACAGATTAATATAAATGTTTAGCATAAATCTACATAAAACTTTTGTTAGATGCAGTGGCTGTGAAAAGCTCTAAAACATGTGATCTTAAGGATTTTAAAAGACACCTTCATGTTCTTTTTGTTCCTGTGCAGTAATCTAGGTCATTGAACAGTATTCATTTTCATCAAACTGTCACCTCAGGCAATACTGCTAGGTTTTTGGATGACATACATGTGTCTCTGTCCCATGTTTCAACACGGTTTATATTTGGAGAAAACCAACCCCAGCGATTAGGGTTGCACAAGCCATAATACCAGTCCCAAGCCCGGATAAATGGGGAGGGTTGCGTTAGGAAGGGCATCCAGCATAAAAACGTGGCAAATTTAATATACAGATGGTCCGCTGTGGCGACCCCTAATGGGAGAAGCTGGAAGAAAGTATATTTGGAGAAACCACGCTTTAATTATTTACATGTAGGTTCAATTATATTGTCTCACATTGTCTGTTTTGTCTTGTATAGTCCAAGTCAAATGTGTTGTGTTATTTAACAGCTGGAACTGAATTCCTTGTGTGTGTTAACACACTTCGCCAATAAACCTGATTCTGATTCTGATCATAAAAAGGAATCCTGAACCAACAACCAACATGTCTCCCATTACTTACTTCAACACCATGCAATTCCGTCTGGACTGCGACTCACTGGACCCCACTTCACCACACAACAAGGCAATAAGCCCCCGATTCCTAAGTCTGAGTTCTCTAAGTGTGATTTACAGAGCAAACGTTTTGTTTGGAGTGATATCTATCATGAAATGACTATCCCAGTCACCGCACCTAAATCCTATTTACCTGCTCTGGGATATACTGGATCACAGAAATCTCCAAAGGGGAATCTTTCTAGTCAAGATTTCAGCTGAACGTTTGGAGAAACGAAGTGTCCGGATGCTGAGAGAGTGTATAGCTGTTCTTTATGCTGATGGAAAATCAGGTGTGAGGAGGAGCTTGGTGATAGGGTGTGAACATGGTCAGAAAAGAACCAGCTGTACACAGGATGATGTTTTTTTTCGATCACTAAGTCTCTGCAATCTGACTTGTAAAGGTTGGTGCTTCCAGTGACTGTGCGTGTAGCCGCGTGCTGCCACCTGTTGGCATGTTACAAAACTAGTCTTAAAACTTTCAGATGCCACCTCGTACACACTCCCTGTCATACTGCCAGAATAGAATTAAAAAACTCAGTGATCGATACTGATTAAACTTACTGACTTGTTTTTAAAAGACCAGAATTGTTAATAAATGAAAAATATGTAGCAGCAATAATTAATCATGATTGCTTGGAGTGATTTACTGCAGCCTGGGCAGATGGGGTCAGAGTACAAACGTAGTGTTTAATGTGCATTAATACTCCAGAATACTTCGAGACAAAAGTGGAAAGGAAAAATCAATGCGAGCGGCTGTAACTCATAACTCCCACTCGGAAAAAAGAAAATAAAAATAAGACTTTCTCGAGCGCTCAGGCTTTCCTCTGTCGATAAGAGCTGTCTGCTGAAGGTGTCTCGTTGAGGAAATGCCCATATATGGAAATAGGGGTGTGTCTGGGAGTCCTTATGTGGACCAGAATAGCTAATGGTTTGAAATGTGATTCGATAAGAAGTAAGTCTGCGACGTCATGATGCAACCCAGATGTTCTTGTCTTATTTAGTGTTGTTTTATCTGGGAGAATAAATACAATGCTTTTTATTTGACATGCTGTTATTCAGTACTATTGGTACGAGAGGTCAAAAGAGAGAAAGAGAGAGAGAGAGAGAGAGAGAGAGAGAGAGAAAGAAAGAGAGAGAGAGAGAGAGAGAGAGAAAGATTGAGAGATAGAAGGGACGGATGTACACCAAAAGGAGTAGGCTTACCCTTTCTGAAGCTGGCATGTAAACTAAACCTCCATCTCTGTCTTTCTTTTCAGCGTGGGACTGCCATATGCTGAGCACTGGGACAGAGATAAGAGAGATGGATAGAAGCAAATGAAAGGGTGGAATGGAGAAAGAGGAGAGAGTTATCTCTAAAACCGGATTATCTCGCCTGTCCTCTTGCCCTCTGCTCAGAATGTCCCATCCAGCTAACAGAGATGTCATTGTTAACTTATGCACACACACACACACACACACACACACACACACACACACACACACACACACACACACATACACACACACACACAGATATGCAACTAAGTGCAGATATGTTTTGCAGTTGAAACAGAAGCTGACAGCGCTTCACTGAGCGAGGAGAAGGGCGGTTGTATGTCTTCACATAACACACACACACACACACACACACACACACACACACAAATGCCAAATCCTGGCCCTGCCAGCTATCTATACCGAGCAATTAATAACACTTAGTCAGGAAAGCCAGCGCCTGCCGTCCGTTAAGACATACACACAGCCAGCTCGCTGCAGAATTAGTGGTAATAAAAATATAATCACATCATAATTACGCCGTAATGACGGCTTCTCGCTCCAGCCTTGCGCACCGGCTCCCGCTTTGCTCCGCGACTGATGAGTTACTTAATTACGAGTCCTTTTCCATCTGACTCGTCATGTTTATGGAGGATTAAAGGCGTTTGAGCAGAGGGGGAGATGTTCCCGGTTCACCCGGGGTGCTGAATTCGGGCCTCTCGCAGTTTGAACAAACTGATCGTCAAAATCATATCGAACAAACTGCTACAAATGTTTTGGTACGGCTCTGTAATGCCCACAATGGAAGTGTATCAACTCTTCCTTCAACTCAAACAGAAATTTGTCTGAAATAGAAATTTAAGCAAACAGTCGTCTGGAGTGATAGCGATCATGAAATCGCCTGCCCAGTTACCGCACCCAAATCTTATTGAACTGCTCTGGGATGAACTGGATCACAAGAAAGAAAGAAATATCTGACTTGGGAGGAACATTGTGGCAAGTTTTCCAAGAGGCACGGTGAAGTATTCCAGCTGAGCGTTTGAAGAAATTGATGCAGAGATGTAAAATGTAAAACTGTTCTTCATGCTTAGGGAGGATTCTTCAATGAATATAAAGTTTCTCGTCACCAGATCGGCGTGTTTCTCCTCCTCAGACTCACATCTGTAATACCTGGTCCAAACAGCGTCTGCTTCTGAAAACTGAATGTCAGTGAATTGAAGGCAATTAAAAAAATCCCACAGACAATCCTGATTTTCAGAGCAGCGACTGCAAACGAGGACAAGCACAATTAGTCGTTTGTCAGTGTAACGAGCTGATTTGCATATTACAATCTGGCTACCTGGAGATACGTTTGACTACCTCTGGAAAACCTCTGCATACAACGTTTTTTAAACCCACAGGCGCTTGTGAGCTTCGTTCCATGGCGTTTTTCCTTCTTCAAAAATCAAGACACACCCAAGGAATAACAACAACAAAAAAAACATCTCGATTGCAAACAGCCTTCGCCGGATATTAGAGCTGCTCTGTAAAAACAGTGTCCGCCATATTAAAATCTGCAAAAGTTGTCCCTAAAATGTCCAGAGACCAATTTTTAACAAACACATTACTCCTTGTGGAAGCTGAACACAAATACACCGCAAACCGATATAATGACCAAATCCAGCTGTTTTGGGACACGGCCTGTATGGAATTAGACCTTTATTTAGAAACTCCTGAGTCAACAGTGTGTGTTATTGCTGTCTGCTCTTGCCGTCTCCTTTCCCCCGAGCGGTGTGTGTGTGTGTGTTTGTGAAATGGAATAAAAGAAGCCGAGCCGCCGTTCGTCCCCTCGTTCACGTTCTCCTTCTTGTTCTTGGGGGATTTGGTAGATCTTTAATGAAGAGTGCCGTTATCTCAAACAACTGAGAATTACCATCAGGGCTGATCAATACCATCAATGACGTTATCGTGATGCCTTTTCTCTCCAGAGGACAGAGAATGGAGATGTTTGAGAGAAAGAGAATGAGGAAAAGAAAGAGAATGATAAAAAGAAGAGGTGAACAATATAGATGTTAGTCAGGTGTAATGAAGGGAAGAGGCGGGTGGTCATTTAACCGCTTTGCCCCCACTGATACATTGACAAAAATATATTCTTTATACATGCAAATCTCTTCCATTTCTATTACTTTTTTTTACAGCTTTATTCATATTTCATTCAACAAAATGAGTTTTTTACTAAAACTAGATGTCAACTTGTTAACTGTTTATTAATATATTTTACTCTCACTAATTCCTGAACAGTGGAGGACAAAGTACACAAACCACGTAGTTAAAGTATTAGATAAGTAAAGGTACTCTAACTCGAGGTACTCAACCCCAGTAGAGGTAAAATATTACTTCAAATGTACTTAAGTATCCAAAATACTATGATTTATTATGTCTATATTGTTAATAAACACTGATTGATTTCTATTAAAATTATCATTAACCCAAAAAAACCCACGTGATATCAGCCATTGGAGTTGTGGTTTGAGTCTCGAGTTCCTTTATCCTTTATTCCTCTCTAAATGTTCTTGAACTGATGCTGAACTGTATGTAGGTGATCAGTAGATACACCAAGCGCCAACCAAATCAAGTTCAAAACAGAGCATGCGCTCGACCCTGATTGGTCGCTTTTCTGCGTGTGTTTGACCAGTTACATTTTTTTTTCACTTGTAAATAAAAAGAAACGACTGATTTTACAAAATGTAGTCAAGAAAAAAGTAAGAGATTTGATTTCAAAATGTAGTGAAGTTACAGAAAAAGTCTCCACACACGGAAAAACTTCAGTGAAGTACAGATACACGAACAAACTGCGTGAGTACAGTAACAAATTACTTCTTTGTTACTGTCTAACACTTGTTTTTTTGAATGCTGGTTGGGGAGGATTCTGCCTGTAGACTGTTGGTGTGTATTGAAGCATTGAAATGAGAAAATTTCTCAAATACACTCATCACAATTGGAAGTTTTTGTCAGACAGACACGCTGTCTAGTTTCACTGGCTTGCATTTAAAACCAAATTGTGGATTATACTTTATAGGTGGCTCATAAAATTGGGAATTTTTTATCAAATTGGGAATTGGGAAACATAGTCTGAGCCACTTCTTTTCTAAGACAACTTTAAGACAAACTTATATTCTAGTTTGCATTTATTAATGCCGGTGCGATATTTAATAGTCCTTTGCTACTGTTGCTTGTCAGACTTTTAAAAATGTCTTGTTTGCATCAGTCTGACATTACGAAGACTAAGTTTTACGTCATCAATCCGTGACACGTTCCGACCGGCAAGCTAATGGTAGCTAGCAGCAAACAAAAACAATCTATAGCATGAAATTTGTTTACGACTTACATGCCTTGATAATAAAATGGCCACTACATTT
>MU551577.1:9276065-9289333 GCA_024362625.1 Silurus asotus
AGTTTAATCTTTTTGGGTTTTTTTTATCTTCTTGTATCATTTTTTTTTATATATAAATTATAATCTGCACTCTGTTTAACTCTGTAAAGTCTGTAAATCAGCCTCGGGTGTCACGTGTACTTCCCTTTGCGCGTCATGAAAAACAATAAAAAATATTATTACTCATAATCCAGGAAGGATTTATCGACAGAAATGATTTGCCATGGAGGTCGACTGTAGGATGATGATCACGGCCTGAAGACCAGCTAATACGAGTCTCTATTTGTAGATTAAATCTACTGTATATTCTTCCATTTACAATTTTTTTTAAATAAAATCCAGCCATATTGCATATATATATATATATATAGCTATAAATGCTACAGCCTTGACACTTAATAACACGTGGTAATGATAATAATAAGTCATATGACGCAAGATTATCTGGAATTCTTACCTTTCTTCAACTCAATTTCCGAAAAAAAAAAGAAAACAAACGCTATCCTCAATGTTAAAACCTCTGAGAAACAAGGTTGCTAAGCAACTGGGAAGTACGAATGTCGATATAGCTAATGAGTTTCGGCTATGAATCCACTGATGGCTAATTGAGCTTAAATTTGAACATATTGAGAAACGTTATGATCCAGTCAAGACTTTAAGACATTCACAAAGACTTTAGCTACGGAGGTTCAACCAGAGAAAAGATCTTTTGTGTTACACAATAAAAACAAGACAGCAGCAAACTAATGTAGAGTCGTTTGTTAAAGCCAATTGGAGCCTAATAGAACTAAAAGAACCAAGCCAATTTCCACATTGATATTTGAGGGGTTTTGGAAGATCTGAAGACTGAACTATGATGGGTACTTGCTCAGAAATTCAATAACCTCGTAGAGCACTTTTTGGGCGTCCACCTTGAACACTTCAGGGTTCTACTTTTTCTTGAAGAAAATTGATCAGGTTATTTCAAAGCTTTAGACATTTAGACCTATAACCTTGTAGAAACTTTGAAGAACACAATCAACATTTCTGTGAAAATCCTTAAAAGGTCTACTCTATGTTAAAGCCTACAGAAATATCTTTTCTTATCAGATAGGGTTCCAACAAGGGAGAACATTTTTATTCTTTTTTTAGAAATCTATGAGATAATTGTTCAATTTTTTAACACTTTATTCATTCATGTTTCTTATCCATTATTCTATAAGGGTGAAATGGAAGTAACAAGAAGTAACAAAAGATAAACAGGAGGTGAAACATGGTACACTCCTAAAAGAAGGTTCCTGAAGGTTCTTATCCACCTAAAATAGTTCTTATTGGTGCAGTTGTTGGAAAGAAACATACTGCTGAAATGTTCTATATTGATAATGCAATGCTTTCTTCAGAAGAACCATTAAGAAAAGCACATGACAAATATAGTGGTATTTCTCCAGCCAGATGTGGTCCTTTCTAAACCTTTACCACAAAGTTAGAAAGCACACAACTGTATAGGATGCCTATGAATGTCTTAGTGTTTAATCTTTTATTTTCAGAGATTGAAACCTGTTCCAGCATGAAAATACCGCTGTGCCAAAAAGACCATGAAGATAAACAGTAGAAGTGGAAGATCCTAAGTGGGCTGCTACAGAGCTCCAGCCCTATTGCGCAGTTGAATGTGAACACTGCCTGCACCCCAGGCCTCCTCACCTTCTCACCTACATCAGTATCTGACTTTATTAACAACATCTAATGCAACATCTTTCCATATTTTTTTCTAACAGCAAATGGTGATCGTGTATCTGATTGAGAACCAAATAAAAAAATGATAAAATGGCTTCTTGGATGTTTTTGGTTTATTTTTTTCACGTCTGTCAAGTAGTCCAAATGCTACTAAAGTCTTGTTACAAAGTCAGACTTCCCGTCAAAGCTCTGCGATCTCCGGATCGGATCAGGTCCTACACCGTGGACAGCAGAGAGATCAAAACAAACAAGCAAACACACGGCCTGTGCGAGCTTATTAAGGGCCTCAGGTGTATGGATTAAATTAGAATTGAACAGACGCCTAGCTCGAGGCAGTCTCGTCTGGCCCTGCGCCCACCGCTCAGGCTGTAACAAGGTTTTGTGTGTGTTCTATGTGTCTGGCGGAGGCTGAGCTGTGATGTAGGGAGATGTCCGTGTTATATGTGTGTTAGATCCACGAGGTCGAAACGGAACCAGATCTCTCTGGAGCCAACACTCAGACGGCCTGACCCTTCCTCCGGCTGCAAGACCCCCCGAGTGTAATTAACTTCTATAAGCCTTATTTTAAGAGCAGAGCCTCTCACTAGAGGGAGGGAGAGGACACAGAGAAGGAGGACAGATAAAAAGAGAGAGACAATGTGTTTGAGAAAAAAGAGAGCGAGTAATGGAGAGAGACGAAAGGAATTAGAAAAAGAATCTCCAGGTAGGCCGAAGCCTACGGAGCCTGGAGCTATGTTATGCAAAAGCGCTTTCATTTAATCGACTTCACACATGCAGCAAATCTTCAAGGAACTCTGTGTGCATGTTCAGTCTCATGGAAGACAAGTGGATTTTCCAAAAGAAAGCGCTAAAGGATTCCGAATGCCTTAAGGTTAGGAAATGATGAGCAGCTAACGATGACTTGTGAGTCTTTTGAGAAAAAACGGAAGGATAAATCCACTGAGAAGAAGGACGTGATCGCGGTAACTGCAAATGAGACTTTTCTGGAAAAGGGGAATTCTGGGATCATGGTTGATCAGCAAAAACTGGTTTAGTTTCTGAAATATGAATTCACTTTATATTTCACTCAAATGTAGTGAACACAATGCAAATCTGCAGAAAGTTGTACAGTAAAAGTTTGTGTGTGTGTTTGATGAACTTCTTGTTCCAGACTGATTCACCTCTTTGCTGTTTTAATGAGCTCCAGTTCACTGAGAAGGTTTTCCACGAGATTTTGGGGGCATGGCTGTAGGGATTACTGTCTATTCATCTGCAATATCTCGCTGAGATCAGGTGCGGATGTCGAGGGGTTCGAATGGGGGCTCTGCTTTCCAGTTCATCCTAATGGTGTCCAGTGGGTTTGAGAAGGTTAGGGCATTGTGCAAGACATTCAGATTCTACCACTCCCCATTTTAACACCAACAACCATGTATTCATGGAGCTATCTCTGGGCACAGAAGCATGGTCATGCTGGAGCAACATGTCCAATTCTGTGCTTTACATTTTGTTTGTCCATTGACATTTGAGAAAGGACCACATGGTCGGGTTTACACGTACACTATGTAGAGTGTTTTTATATTTATATAAATTCTACATTTATAGTTACGGTTCATTGTTTGTTAATATCTGTATTAACAAAATTTACATTACATGTAATTTTACACATACAGAAGGTCATGAACTCAATTCCCATCATCACCAAGCTGCCACTGTTGGTCGGTTCACCGTCAACATCTCAGTTGTAAAAATGAGGCATTGGATAGTCGCTCTGGATCAGTGTGTCTGCTAAAGTTCATCGATTGTAAATGCATATCCGATTCCAGAGTTTGAGTCCGGTATCCATGCTGAAATTTTAACCCTCAACTGATCACATGATTCATTTAGCTGTAGATCACTTTAGGAGCCGAAAGCTCTTGTCAGATAAATAAGTGTAGGTTTGGTGGTACTGTATCAGGAACGTTTGGAAGCATTGGCTTTTGAACCACATGCAGTTGCTTCTTGATGTAGAACAGGAGCCAAAAGTGAAATAAAATAAAACGCTACAACACGACAAACCGAGTCGTTAATTAGCCAGATGTGATCCCTCAGAGCGAGCCAGCTTTTTACAGAAATAAGATAAGGCATTGATGTAGTTAACTTTCTGGTATTTATGGGCTTGTTGGATCACAGGGCATTCTGGGACAAAATGAAATGTCCTCATTGGTTAAATCTTACAAGCTATTTATATGAAATAGGTAAACCTGTTAAATATGTAATGTTTAATAGCCTGGAAAAAAACTGATTTATGATTGTAATGAATCACAGCATGTATCATTCATCATAAAGTTGATTTTGTGTTTTAGCTTTTACAAGTTAATAAAAATGTAAGACGATTTATCTAAAAAGATACTGGGTACACACACACACACACACACACACACACACACACACACACACACACACACACACACACACACACACAGAACATACCCAAAGTTGGACATTCCCTCCGTGTAAGGACTCTACGTTTACACACTCACTTCTGAGGACTGGCTTTGATACCAGTTTTTGATTAGCGTTTATATATTTTGATTCTGTGATTACACTATAAAAAGGATCCAAAAGGTATGAATATGTAAATGAGGACCATTTCACAGACCAAACCATCTACAGGATGGCATTGGTGGGATTTGAACTCATGACCTTCCAGTCCCAAGTTCAATACCATAACCAGGTAGCTACCAACATACTGTATTAGTTGTTTTTGTTGTTCCATCAGCATTCTTCTTTCGATATACCCGCTGTTCCTCTTCCTCTTATATATATATATATATATATATAAAGTGTGTGTTAATATTAGTCTTCTGTAGAAACCATTGCATAATCAATTTAGAACATTTCAGCAGTATGTTTTTTTTTTTTTTTTCTAGCTTTTGCTCCAGATAATGTAAATTGCAGGTTGACTTAAATCTTTCATTAAAGTTTGCATTATTATTATTATTTTATTTTATTTTATTTTATTTTATTTTATTAATTTTTTTCCACAATGAATAGCTGCTATAATGAACATATTCATGTTGGTTAATGAGGAAGTATCACACCGTATTTTTTACACAACCTCCGAGTTAAAATAATTAATAACATTTAATATGTAAAAAAAACCCCATGTAAAATAACTTCTGCTCATTTATAACTCATTGTGTGCTTAATTTGTGGTGTCCATGATGTCATTTATTAAAATGAGTTAATTACTTTGTTTGCATTCATTGTAATTCATGTGCACTGAAGTTCATGGAGGCTTAATGGTTTTTTACAAAAAAAAAAAAAAACTTAAAGATGTTGACTGTTCACATATCAGCTCTGATTTCTGTTCCGTGAACAAATCCATGGTGCGGTATTTAGAAGTGAGTAATGAACATATAGTGTAGATGTCAATAAATCAGAAAACAAACAGAAACAAGCATCACTGTAATGCAGGAAGTTTCACAGGACGAATGAAGAAATTATTCTGTTGTGGTTTTCCTAAAATGTGCAAAATGCTAATAATTCGGTGCATTTTGATGAATGTGTATAATTAAATAAAAATAAACAAATAAATAAATCTTTATGCTAGCTGTCATCAAAAGTGCTTGTCCATGTTTCCTAGAGTGCAATTTTTTTCTGCATACGTTTTACTTTAGGTAGAAAACGGAGGAAGAATCAGTATTTTAAGGGAGAATTTCTTTAAAACAAACAAACAAACAAATAAATAAACAAATAAATAAATAAATAAATAAATAAATAAATAAATAAATAAATGAACAAATGAATGAATGAATGAATGAATGAATAGATACATAAATAAATAAATAAACGAATAAATGAATGAATTAATGAATGAATAAATAAATAAATAAATAAATAAATAAATAAATAAATAAATAAATAAATACAGTGCATTGCAAAACTATTCATAACCCTTTAATATTTCCACATTTTGTCACATTATAACCACAAACTTAAATGTATTTTATGATTCTATGTGACAAACTATTGCATAATTGTGATGTTTCTGACAGATAAGAATCTGAAAAGTGTTGCGTTCACATATATTTAGCCTCCTGAATCAACACTTTTGGGGTATTTCTCCACCAGCTTTGCACATCTATAAACTGTACTTTTTGCCCATTCTTCTTCACAAAACAGCTCCAGGTGAATCAGATTGGATGGAGAACATCTGTGAACAGCTATTTTCAAGTCTTGCCAAAGATTCTCAATAAGATTTAGGTCTGGATTTTTACTGGGACATTCTAACACATGAATTTGCTTTGATCTCAACCATTTTATTGTAGGTCTGGTTATATGTTTCGGGTCGTTGTCCTGCTAGAAGGTGAACCTCGGCCTCAGTCTGATGTCTTTTGCAGCCACTTATAGGTTTTCTTATGGGATTGCCCTGTATTTAGCTACATCCATCTTTCCATCAACTCTGACCAGCTTCCCTGTCCCTGCTGAGAACAGCATCCCCACAGCACGATGCTGCCACCACCATGTTTCACGGTGTTGTGTTCAGGCTGATGTGCAGTGTTAGGTTTCCACCACACATAGTGTTTTGCATGTAGACCAAAAATTTCAATTTTGGTTTCATCTGACCACAGCACCTTCTTCTAAATGATTGCTGTGTCCCATACATGGCTTGTGGCATGGCTTTTTCTTTTTTGTCAACAATGGCTTTCTTCTAGAAACTCTTCCATAACAGCCAGATTGGTGGAGTGCATGACTAATAGTTGTCCTGTGAACAGAATCTCCAACCTGAGCTGTGGTTCTCTGCAGGTCCTCCAGAGTTACCATGGGCCTTCTGGCTGCTTTTTGGATCAATGCTCTCCTTGCCCGGTCTGTCAGTTTAGGTGGACGGCCATGTCTTGGTAGGTTAGCAGTTGTGCCATACTCTTTCCATTTTCAGATGATGGATTGATCAGTGCTGCGTGAGATGTTTAAAGCTTGGGATATGGTTTTATAATCTAACCCTGATGCAAACTTCTTCACAACTTTATCCTGGTATATGTCTGGTGTGCTTTGTAGTCTTCATGATGCAGGTTGTTTACTAATGTTCTCTAACTAACCTGTGATGCCTTCACAGGACAGCTGTAATTATACTGGTATTTAAAAAGGCAGTTGATTGCACTTGGTTTTAAGACAACTTTCCAAGACAACCACACTATCAGCAATCCAACATTAGTGTCTTTTTCGGTAATTCGAAAATGAACTTTGCTACATTTCTCTTGTCAACGTCCAGTAAAGAACATCCAGTTTCCGGAACTGATCGTGTTCCACTCCCGGCTGAACTTCTCCTTTAAGAAGAGTTAGTTTTCGAATTAGTATAGAGCACATCGAGCTCGTGCAACTCATTGCCATTTCACGGCCAAAAGAAGAACAGGGTTTTTTTTTCCTCCTGCAGATTGTCTTTATGAATAATTGCACGTGTACCGTAGCATCTAATTACTTTTAACACGATCCATCGAGTCACAAGCAACTGCTGTTGGGGAAACTCCAAAGGATTACATCATACTGTAAAATCTGGTCACTTTATTATTATTAAAATGATAATAAAGACAGAAAAAAGCAGCAGAGGTGGCTTAAAAGGACCAGCAAACTTGTAACATGCGGACAAACACACACACTAACACACACACACACACACACATGCTGTAGCCTGACAGGTTTGAGGCCGAATGAGGAATGGCTGTTACATCTCCCCATTTTAATTATCCTTATTGATTCCCTGGGTGCCTGCACCCTGTTTACTCCTGGGCAATAATGCATTATGTCCGCCACCAAATTGATGAATGCATTTTAATCTTAATCTATCAGAGTAATGCAACTGTGGAATAAATCAGGGCCAGCTGTCGCAGTCGCAGTCGCAGTCACCATCTCCGTCCCTCGTCCTACTCCCCCACCCCGCCCCACCCGTTTTCTGCCAACAGACTCGTCTCTCCATCCCGTCCCCTCGTTCACTAATTCCTTCTTCCTCGTGGCTGTTTTATTTCCAGCTCGCTCCCAGGAGCTCCATGAACAGAAGTGAACGGCTCTTACGTGGCTCCGTTTCAACAAAGATGATCCCCTTCGGGGAAACAATAAAACTGGCGGCTGATTAACAAGATTGGTGGAAGGCATTAGCGCAGGATTCGTCTCGTTCACTAATTCCTTCTTCCTCGTGGTTGTTTTATTTCCAGCTCGCTCCCAGGAGCTCCATGAACAGAAGTGAACGGCTCTTACGTGGCTCCGTTTCAACAAAGATGATCCCCTTCGGGGAAACAATAAAACTGGCGGCTGATTAACAAGATTGGTGGAAGGCATTAGCGCAGGATTCGTTCCGTAAAGTTCAGCACTTGTGTTCTTAACGTCGCATGAATATGGAACGACTTAACAGCATGTAGATAAAACCAGTCACATTGCGGTCTGGCGTCAGGACTTTCGGCGTTTGCTTTCCTATAAAGTGAATAGAGCAGAGGGACTGCTGCTATAAAAGAGCACAGGGATTAGGATATGTTTTATACCTATAAGTTGAAGCTGCTACATTCTCAGTTCTGATTGGTCAGGTGAAGACATTTAAAGAAATTCATTATCAAATCATCAATAAAAAAGTTTAAGGTAACGACAAGCGCATGGATTTGTACATGCGTGAACATTTTAGAAGGAGTCTCCAGTGTCATGGCTTTGTTTCATTTATTGTAATTTAAAATTATTGGACAGGAAACAGGAGTTTACACTGACATGGCGTCTCGATAACATAAAAAGCTATACAAGGTGGTATCAAAAAGTCTTAGTTTGCCAGTGGAAACTTGGTGGTTCTGAGATTTGAACTTTTGATCCAAAGTCCAACCTCTTTAATCATCAAACCACATACTTTAACCCAAATGTATTTATTTTTATTCCCAAATATAACATCTGGAATTCATGATTGATGATGTTTGGAATGCTCAAAGAGCCTAATCAAGAAGGCTGGCTCAGTCTTGGGCTGGACAGTTTTGAAGTGGTGGATAAAAAAAATTGACACTTTCAACCATTCCAGACAATAAACAGCATCCCCTAGACGACCTACTTAGAAATCAACAAAGCTCCTTCAGCTGAAGCTCAGCAGGAAAACGGAGAAAAAGCGGAAGTCGTTTATACCAACAGCATTCACACTGTACAACACCAGTCTTAGGATTAACTCATTGAGCCAAATCTGAACTCGACCAACATCTGCTTCTCAAACCGTATATACACCAGACATTAGAGATGGTTAAAGTTTTAGTTTTTCCAAATGATATTTGGACCAGACCTTTCTAATTAAGAAAGCTCTGTACGAGGTTCTACACAGTTCTTTAAAAGCTCAAAGTCTCACATGGGTTCTGTTCGGAATTGTGTGGGTATGAATTGGAGTTAACAGTAAACTTTGGTCTGATCTAAAGAACAAACCAGATCAAATTGTTCTTTTTTTATTTAGAAGCCACTTTATGGAGTTTTCCATCTTCTTTGGTCTCAGCTTGGTGGTGCTGAGGGGAAGTGGTACCAATCATTATCACCAAAGTGCCACCACTGGGGCCCCTAAACAAGGCCCTTAATCTCTTGTGCTCCAGGTGTGCTGTATCATGGCTGACCCTGGACTCTGAGACCAGCTTCCTCTAATCACTGGGAAATGCGAAGAAGGAGTTTTACTGTGCTGTAAAAGAACATGTGAAAGTACCTTTATTCATTTTTTTTGTTTGTTTTTTTTTTAGACCAGATTTTAAATTATTTCCTGTGTATTCTAAGTCCAAAATCTTGACCACTAAAGCAGCACCCATTCAGGTTTGAATTAAGTCATAGTCAACATGAAGTTCAGGATAATAACTCTAAAGCTCTTGTTTTGAACTTTCCTCCCTGATGTTAAGTTTCGCAGCATCTGCACCGCGTTGCGTTGAAAAGGATCGCTTTTTGTTTCTTGCTAAGCTGCTTAGCGCTGCGGCCTATTAAAAAGATAATGGCGTCGTACTCGTGCACTACATTTAGCACAAGAACTTTCTCCTCACTTTTCTATTGTTCTCCAGCAAGAGACCCGCTGGCTCGTCCTGCGGCTCGTCACGCCGCGTGAGCACGAGAGCCGAACGCTCGGCGCTAAAAACACAAAAGGAAGCCACGCTCCAGCTTTATTCACGTCTTCCAAGCTAGGACAGCAGGGGAAGGCCAACACGATTAGAGCATAACACGTCTCTTCTGAATTCCACGGCTTTGAAAGTAAAACATTTGAAAAACAAACAAAAAACTAATTATGATTACAAAAAAAAAGAGGCATATAAATATATAAATTTAATTTGTGTGGAAAGCAGCTGTGGGATATGTTCAGATTGACTGATGACATGCTGATGATGTTGATGATGCTGAGTTTGCAGCAAATGTTCTTGCGTTTTGGGATGACACAAAGAGCTAGCTGTGGAGAGCAGAGGAACCGTAGTGTGCTGCTAATTAGCATCGTCAGAGATGCTTGAACTTTCCACACCAGAGGTTTGGCATAACACCTCACGCTAGCCAGCCAGACTGGGTAATTAGTTTTCTAGTCTGGTGAGGAAGTGTTAGAGTGAAGCTTTAAAGAAAAACGGAAAAAAAATATAAATATATATATATTCCTAATTCGCGTTCCACATGAGTCACCGCTCGCTTCATCCTGACAGCCTTTAATTCCGTCCAGACTTAACGAAACGCAGCGTCGTGGCTAACCCTGCCAAACTCGCCATCGCTCTCTGATACCCGAGTGGTCTGTCTTTCCCGGCGTCTCTCAGAACAGCTCTTCATTAAGAGTCGCCGCTCCTCTTTTACACGATTTCCTCTCCCTCATCCCTCTCTGAACTACGTCCAGCTTTTCTGCAATCACACTGCACATAAGGCGTGCGCTGACCCTGGGTTTAAAATGCAGTTTGCGGTACACTTGCGTGTTTGTTTGTGTTTGTGTTTATGTACAACCGCCTGAAGGTATAGTTATATGTGTTCAAGAGTCGTAGAGTTCTGTGCTGGACATATGCTGAGCCTGTGATCTCTTTGACTCAAGGGTGAAAGCTTCCCATCCATAAAATATTCAGGTCAAGCGAGGAAAATCTCTGGGACTGCAAACAGATGCTGAATGGAAAGCAGCGAGGCTTTAATATGACAGCATGGAAGAAGATATAACAGTAAATACCGACGAATACTGAATAACCTCGCAGCACAAGTTATCGAAAAATGATCACTAGCAGAATGGTGTGATGAAATGCAGTTATTAGCAGGACATGAAGTACAGTATATGGACAAAAGTTACAGGATCAGTATGTAGGGTTCCTACACATTTTCCATTAAAAAATTCCAGACTTTTCCAGACAGATATGCAGACTTCCCTAAAGATTTTTAATACCATATTCAACATCTGAAATAATGATTTCAAATTCCAAATATAACATGCGTTGCTGTGTTTTCCATGCGTTTAGTTGTACGATTGGGGCGCTGTACTGTCCATGTACACATTAATAAGTAAAAAAAAAAAAAAAAATTCTTCCAGTTTTGATTTTCCGTCCACACTGAGGCAGCGTTGCTATTCAATAAAAACTTTTATTTTTAAAAAAGTGGATACATTTTAAAACGCCATTTTTACATCAAAGTGTGTGTAATTCGGAAGATTCCGAAAACAAAGATTTTTTTGCCATGTGACAAAGTTTCTAAGAGCTGGATAGTAAATAAACAGCAGACGTAAATGACGTAGCTCGAAGCGTCTTACGGTTTTTTGTTCATGCTCAGTACACGGTTGGGAGCGTTTTCAGATGCTTCAGCAACTTTTGGGAAACAATTAAAGGGAAAAATGTGTGACGGAGCGTTTTTAGATGAAAACACCGCTTTCAAATTCATCTGGATCAGTGTAGATGTAGCCTTTTTTTTATATTCACAAATTCACCATTTCATTTCAATTTCTTTTGTTTTTTTAGAAAACCGAATATTGCAATAGTATGAAAACACAAATATCTTTCTATACTGATTTTTATTTTTTTTTTTCATACTGATCCAAACATGGAAATAACTCAAATCAAAATCCATACTTTTTAATACTTTTCCAAAATGCGCAAATGTTCGGAGTCGCTGTCAATTTACAAGAATTAATGAGAAAACCGTAACCATGCTACTACTTCAGTTTTTATGCTAGCTGAGCAACTCGTGCTACACTAGCAGTGGATTGTAACAATCATTAAAATCTAATATTTACATCCAATTATCTTTTTAACAATTTTCCCAATTAATAAACACAATGAACTGTCTAGTTTTAAAACTTTCAAGCTAGCTTTGTGTATGAACGCTAGCAAGTTTCGCTAGTCTGACCTATTTTTCCTACACAGTATGGAAAAACGTTTGTGGAAACTTGAACATAAGATTGGTACCTACTTTTTAAACATCCCTTTTTATATTGAGTATGATGAATAAATATCTCACTTTTCTGGGAAGATGTTTTACTAGATTTTGTGGAGAGTTGTGGAGATTCAATCAGCCACAAGGGTGTTAGTAACGTCAGGTACTGATGCAGTCGGAGTTCACATTCATTCCAAAGGAGTTCAGGAGGTTTTATAGCTCTGTAACAGGTCATTTTCATCCAACCCACATTAGAGCATATTAATTGAGCAGGTTTTGTGCACAGGGTCATGCTGGGACTGCATTTTTGTGTGGTAACAGTTTGGGAAAGAATCACATAGGGCTGGGAGAGTCAGGTGTCTCAATACTTTTTGCCCATAAAGCATATAATATTCCTCTTAAAGAATTCCATCTTCTAATGGTTTATCAAACAACATACAAATATGGAATTTTTTATCCTTATATAGTTACATTTAATGTCATAAAATACCCATGAATCATGCTAGTTCCTGTTTTCGCTTACACTATAGCAGCTATAAATACACTCTAGCTCCCTCAACAAAACCCTCTGTACCAAAAATATCAGCAAAACTCGGACTGTTCCAAAGTGCTGACCACATCGACTCCTTCCATCAATACTCAATAACTGTTGCAGAAAATGTACAGCGCTACACCACTGTAATCTAGTTGTTACTATGGAAACAATAACAAGTACCTTCACATAGATTTTTTATACTTTTAGCGACATTATTAATCACCACCTTGAAGCCAATCCCAATCTGGGATTCTGCAGCGTTGTGGTGAGATTATATACTGAATGATTTCAAGATTTCTTTAGGGAAATTACTGGTGTCTAAAATGTCAGAGCTTCAAACTTTTTATCTTGATCAGAATTACATGCAAGATGTGTTGGCAGCGACCGGCTTTCCTGCTTTATTCCAGCGTTTTTTTCTCCTTCTCTTCTTTTCTGCTCGAAATGTCAGAGCTGATTATGTGGGTTTAGCAGTGTGTGAACTGATCAAACATAAGTGGATATATTATTCATTATACACACAGATTTCAGTCTGTACCATGACAGTGGAGCAGAGGAAACATGGGTATTGAAGTTAGCAAAAAGAAAAAAGAAAACGCAGTATAATAAAATATAATATATTTTAATAAAATAAAAAAATAAAATAAAAAAAATAAAAAAATAAAATAAATAAAATAAAATAAAAAATAAATAAATAAAATTAAATTAAATAAATAAAATAAAA
>MU551577.1:9292042-9294542 GCA_024362625.1 Silurus asotus
ATAGATAGATAGATAGATAGATAGATAGATAGATAGATAGATAGATAGATAGATAGATAGATAGATAGATAGTGGTACTTCCTGCTACAGACCACGCCCACTTCAAATATTTTCAACATCTCTTTTATTATATAGATTTATAATTTTTCTTTCCTTTCATTCTGCATGGATTTGCTTAATTCTGATTGGTCATTATTATACTTTCCTTACATAAAACAAACAAACAAACAAAAAATCTGTGAAACATGTGATTATGTAATTTCAGTGTCTTGACTCCAATCCGATCCGATCCGGTCCGACTCGACGGTCCCAGGCAGCTGTCACCTGGCCCTTTCAGCTCCATGCCATAAACACTCAGCTTCATGTTTTTTCCTGGCGAGAGGCCGTGATTACAGGCTGAGCGTTTATTACACATTTTCAGAAAGATGAGTGCTTTGCTGAAAAACAAAATCCCTTGTTCTTCTGATCACAAGACTAGACGTAGCAGTACGCTGACCCACATTAGATTTCCCTCCAGCACGAAAAAAAAAAAAAAAAAGATTGCTGCTAGAAGATCATTCTCAGAAATGTGATTAGCGACATTTTATTGGTCATGTGAAGGATGTTGCTTATTAGTGGAGATCATCAGATTTCCTGTGTGTGTAGGGAAGCAGATGGACACGTGCTTTTCTCCTCTGCTGTGCTTCTCGGTCTCACAGAGCAGGTCAGGAGGAGAAGATAAGCTAAAAAAAAAAAAAAGATTGCTGCTAGAAGATCATTCTCAGAAATGTGATTAGCGACATTTTATTGGTCATGTGAAGGATGTTGCTTATTAGTGGAGATCATCAGATTTCCTGTGTGTGTAGGGAAGCAGATGGACACGTGCTTTTCTCCTCTGCTGTGCTTCTCGGTCTCACAGAGCAGGTCAGGAGGAGAAGATAAGCTAATAAGGCTAAAAATAATGACTCATGCATCTATACAGGCGTTTTTTTCGTGCAGGATACGTTCAGCTCGGGGCTTTAGGGAAGACCACCCTAAACCCTAGTTCATGTCAAATTAACTAAATGTTCAAATAAACATTATATCGCCAAAAGTATTGGGACACCTGACATTTCCAGCCATGTGTGGTTCTTCCTCAAACTGTCACCACAAAGTTTAAGGCACCCGAATGAATATGACGTCTTTAGATGCAGTAGCAATACATTTTTCCTTTACTTTATCTAGAGGAACCATACCTGCTCCTGCATGATGTTCCTGTGCACAAAGCCAGCTCCATAAGATCTGCTTTACATAGTTTGGAAGATCTCCTGTTATAGACCTCCAACCCTATTGGGAGGAATGTGAAAACTGACTGCACTCCAGGCCTCACCTTCTCACCTACATCAGTACCTGACTTTCCTAAAACCCTTGTAGATCTTCACAAAGTTCTAGTGGAGCATCTTCCCAGAAGAGTGGAGCTTATTATAAGAGCAAACAGAAACTAAATGTGGAATGGGATGTTGATGAAGAAGCACATAGCGATCTTATGGTCAGGTGTCCACAAATTGTGCCTGCTGAAACACAAAACACAGCAATGTAGCTGATCATTTTATATCAAAATATCATTCAATGTTAATATACAGATTATTTATAGTTGATGTCAAAATAAAGAAATAAAAATGAAATGAAGGCAGAGGTGTAATGGATGTAAATTCCTTTTTAAAGTCTGATAAATGTAATTAACTCATTAGGAGAATGAATCCACAGCAGAAAGAGTTGCTCTTGTGCTAAATCTCCTGCAAGCAGCTGATCTAAACGCTGCAGCTAATTAAGGCTTTTTAAAAGTATATATATTAATATATACCGCAGTAAATAAACTTTCATAACAAAATAATGCAAAGACCTTCACATTTTTTTTTTTTTGTCCATGCATTGGTAACAGCTAAAATAGCTTTTTAATCACCAAATAGTAGGGTGCACAAACTTTTGCACATGCCAGAAGTTAGTTGATCATATATTAAGTATCTGATCTGGTCTGTAGATGTTGAGTTTATTCGACTTAATGAACACAAATGTACAGAATGTCATTTAGTGAGAAGAAGTGGTAGTGGGTTTGTTTCTCTCTCTCTGTCCTTCCATCCCTCCCTCTCTCTCTCTTTCTCCCTCTCTCTCTATCGTTCTAAATTTCTCTCTTTCTCTCCGACTTTGTCTCAGTTCACAGATCACCCTTGAAGAGCATCTCCCGGAAATGATCTGACAGTGAGAGATGAGAAAAATACACATCTAAGGTATAAACAAACGCTCCGAAGACTCATTTTTACGTGTCAGAATGAGGCCTAATTGACCATGAAACACTTTTTCTCTCCACACTGGGATTAAAACACCATCCACCAGTGAGGAGCAGCACGGCCTCCTGAAGATGATGGTGATGATGATGTTCATAATGATGATGGTAATGATTAAATGTGTAAATAATATATCTTTAGTAACATTATTATTATTATTATTATTATTATTATTATTATTATTATTATTAGCTAGA